>CATKHJ010885021.1:0-39342 GCA_949750685.1 Vernicia montana
GGCAACGAAGATCAGAGCATCGAGATATGAGTTTTCATGGCAGACGCTCAGTAAGGTAAAAGCAGAGGAAGAGAAAGCTTGGGCTCGTGGGCGCTGAAGAGGGAAAGAATGGGAGGAGATTTTTTTGGGGTTTTAAAAACATGTATGAAACAAAACGATTTGTAAATTTTAAAACGATATCGTTTTTGTCAATTGCTAAAAGAAAAAAAAAATAGAAAAGGACAAAAAAAAACAGTATTTCAATTCAATTAATACTGTTTAATTGTTGTTCATACATGGATTGCGCTTTATATCTATTAATAGATAATAGAGTTAGATTAGATACTAAATTAATAATTTAATTTAATGTTGATAGCAACTACCAACATAGGCATGAGCTAAATTCTTGAATTGCATGAAGTAGACAAGTGTCAGAGAATTTCTAGATGATACCATAAAAAATAGGCATGAGCTGGACAAGATAAGTTTGGCCACTGCTGTAAGAAGATGACATACTTTACTTGAAATATCAGTAACCTTACTTCTATGTTGGACAAGATAGGCTTGGCCAATAGGAAATTTACATACCCATTTTCATTTGCATCCATATTAGCTAATAAAATATGGATTTGATCTCACCACCAACGATGGTGGTAGAGAGGTTGTAGACATCGCTGGCGGACGCGCCATCAAAGCCGACTTCGAGAGGGTCGTAGTCATTGTGCTTATGAGGCAGAAGAGATTTAGATAGGTTCCTCAAACGACAATAAAATTGATTTGTAATTACTGAATAAAATATGTTTCTTGTATATATGTCAAACGCAGTTAATATGCTGTATACAATTATTTCTCAACACGATCAATAAAACTCACAGAAAAAGTCATTTTTATAACAAGATTTATATGCAGTAAAATTTATTTTTCTATTTCAAATTGTACTTATTAAAAATTATTAATGAAAAAAAATTCATTTAAAAAAAATAAATATTTTTATGAGTGGACTAAGTTTCATTAGAATTTTTTTTTTTTAAAGGGAATGTTAGAATTAAATTCTTATATATAAATTATACTCTAATAATATTTTTATATAATTTTAAATATTATTTGAGTATAATTTATTAAATATTATTAAGAATTTAACACTACTTGTTTGTGGATCAACTTGAAATTTAAAAAATGATAAAAAAAATTATTTGCTCGATCCGCACTTCTTTTCCATAGATTGCGATTAGGGTGACTCAAACAAAATTAACAACATGACACTTATATTTTTTAAATTAAGAAAATTTATAAAATTACCTCATGCATTAAACTAAAAATTAACAAGTGATAAATTTTTTGAATTAATATGATTATTATATTTATTTTTTATTCAGTAAAAAAATATTAATACTTTTTTTATTCTATATATTCTTATTTCATTATATTAATATATATTTAATATTGGCAAAACTTAACCATTAAATTAATATAATAATCCATAATAATAGTGAAAGATTTAAATCTTTATTTTCAACGCAGTCTCTTTCCAAAAATACCTCATCTCCATTACGAATCTAATTGATTTCATTCAAATTCCAATAAATATTAAATCTTTATAATTAATTAAGATTGATTATGTCAATTCAAGTTATTAAAAAATTTTACCATATCTTATATTTAAATAAATAACTTAAATTTAGATAAAATCTACCTTTAATGTTTAATTAAAATAAAATTATATTTTTAACAGATATGCTAAAAATAGAAAAAGAAAAAGATTGAAATAAATTTTCACTAAATTGGGTCGAGTTAAAATCCTGATAGAAGCAACTACAACAAAAGCAAAACCCAGTAGCTCAAAGCTTCGAACCCATAATAATAATACAAATAATAATATAATTTCCTAATCTACCACCACCGCCCCAACAACAAAAGCTAAATTTATTTATAAAAATAAATTAGAAAACAAAAGAAAGATGAACATTTACAAATATCAAGCAACACCCCACCACAAATATCTCTTTAATACCACAAAATAATCTCATCGACTCTCCCGCCACCGACTTTTCTTCTATTTTTAGACCGTCGAAAGGATAATCACACGCCTCATAACCTGCCACCCACATATTTTCCTTTTTTAGTCTAGTAGAAAATATCTTTTACATAAGAAAATATATACATATATTATGGGTGCGTTTTGAAATTGATATTAGGGATTAACAAAAGATTTTTAGAATTATTTTGATTTAATTAATTAATTTTTATTATTTTTTATAATCTGTTTTTTTTAATCTCCTTCTTAAAAAAAATATTAATTTAACTGCTGCTTAAAAAAATAATTTTAAAAATAATATAAATTTTTTTTTATTGAAAAGCACTTTTGAAAATTCAAACCCAAACATGACCTATATCACTCCTCAAATTTATTATAATAAAATTTTCATTCTTATTATTCTGAAATTGTTATTTTCTAATCTCAAACTTAGTTAATAATCAACTTTTTTTTTATTATTATTTTTTAGCATTAAGGAAATGGATACTTGAACTTGAGGTTATTATCCATTAAAGTGTTACTAGTCAACACTTTATTTGTAAAATTATCATAATTTTTATCATAATTTTAGTAGTTGATATTTTAATTCATACAACACCTTTATTTCTAAAACTTTACAATATAATATATTTTAATTTTTAATTTATTATATTATAAAATATTTTAATCACTCAAAATCTACAAATTTTATTAAAATTAATTCAGTCTAACTATAGTACTAATTATAATAAATCTTAAAAGTATTATAATTATAATAAATCTAAAGAGCATATTTTTGTAATTCTCTAATTTTTTGAAATAGACTATTTTATTTTAATTTTTAAATTTAGTTACAATTTTATCTCAAAATGACATTCAATTATAAAATAAAATAGTTTATTTTAAAATGTTTGCGCAAAACTGTAATTTTAAAAAAGATTCGATTTTTTTTTTCTATTAAATAAGTTAAAAACAAAAAGCTTAAAGATAAGAAAAATAAAAAATAAAAACTTTCAAATTAAGTGAAAAAAAAAATTACGTACTTGGATTGGTGGTGGTGAGCACGCCGGTGTGATTAAAATCACAATTAAAATCATTGCGACCAAAGGTCTGATAGTACGCATTCATTGCATATGATGCATGTGACCGTATGGTATTTGGGTCAAAGCAGGGTCCACCATCTTGTATCGGTCTACAATCCACTCCGGTGCTACACACGTAGTCTATATTCTTCTGTAACGCCTCATCTCCAACGTTCGATTTTGGTACGCACCACTTTCTTTCTGGACTTGCTGACGGTCCCGCTGCTGCTGTGGGACCAGGAGCCTGTATGGTTCAACAAGTGGACGGTCATGATTTTAACATAAAAAATTAATAAGTACTTTTGATTTGGCCGATATGCCTTGTCACCTGTCGGGAATATCTTTTTGAGACTATAGAGCGGGAAATAATTTAAGGGAAAAAACAAAGCACTTGTGACGGAAATGCCCCTGGAGCAATATGCCGTGTAAATGCAACAAAAAGGAGTAAATAATGAATTAAACAGTGTCTAGTTTGGTCATTAAACAGCTAAACTACTACTCAAAAAGGTCTGTAAAGGCTGGCCAGAGTGTCAGAGCTTCGAATCTAAAACGTAGAAAATGGAATGGACACTGGAAGCCGTGTCCTTATTGCTCTTTAATGTGAATTAAAAAATAATAATAATAAAAACAAAATTAGAAATGAGAAAATAGCATAAGAAATACCCGGCCATTGCGTAGAACGCCGACGTCGTAAACCGGAGTCAGATCCGGCTTAAACAATCCGAAATTTCGCTCCGATACAGTCGGTTTCAGATTCTCATTGAACAAAGCGAAAAGGTAAGTCTCAAACGTCCTATTAGGCATCAACGGCGTTCCTTTTCCAGAGTTCACGAGCTTCACGAGATTTCCATTATACGACACCGCATTCTCCAAACTAACGCCCGGTTGATTCGGGTCACCCACCGACGGCCAACCGGTTTCAGCCACCACCATGTCCACGTCTTCATAGCCTAACCTTTTCATCGCCGAGTAAACCGCATCAAGCTGTGCGTCAAACATGTTCGTGTAATTCTTCCCTGTAGCCGCGTCAAAAACGCCACCGTTTGGCTTAAACAAAGCGTAGTTCAACGTCTCCGCCTTGAAGCCAAAGTACGGATATGGATTAACCATGAAAGGAGACTTTGTTTGGCGGTGAAATTCGAGAATCGGAGCGAAAATTCTTGTATCGTAGCCTTTCCGAAACCGGCCAGTACTCGGTGGCTCAGATGAGGATAATATACCTAAAGAGTGAGGCGTCGAGACTTGAATAGTAGTGACATTAGCAAGTTCAAGAGCTGATTTGAGAGCTTTCATGGCAGGTAAAGTGTGTGCTATTAGCGATTTATCAGAAGTGGCGAGGATCTCGTTTCCCATCGCTATGTATTTGATGATTGTTTGGGGGTGAAATGGTAAAATGTTGGCGGCGATCCATGCTTTAGCAGCAGGAAGCTTGGCAAGGGGCGGGATGTCACCGTTACCGACGGTGACGGTTACGGAAATTCCGGTATTGGCGAAGGCACGGAGGATGTCAGGATTGGCATCGAAGATCTTGATACGGTCGATGGTGGTTTGAGTTTTGAGGAAATTGGCTACTTGAGAAGGCGGAGGAAGGTTGTCGGCGACGGTGCCATAGTTGACGCCGATTGAGTTGGCGGCGGTGGAGAAACGGAAAAAGAGGTGGAGAAAGAGGAAGAGCAGTAAAAGAAAAAAAGGTTTTGCCATTGTTTTGAATGAAAGTAGAAACAGTGAAGAAGAGCAGAGTGAAATTAAGCAAGAAGAGTTTGGTGGGACTGAAGAAAATGGAAAATAAATTTAAAAAAATGAAAAAAATAGGAAATGTGGGGCCCAGGTTGATATGTCTCCTTTATGTTAAACTGAATAAATGTGTTCATTGTGTAATTTACATCAGACAAAAATATAAATTAAAAATATATATATTAGAAAAAATATCTAAAAATAAATGGATTTTAATATTTAATTAACAATAAAAAAAATAAATAATATAAGCTTAATGCACCAAAATGAATTACATAACAGCAATAATTCTGTTTAAAAGTCTCGAATTCGGTATCTCTTACCCTTCACGCTTTAAAAATTTCTCACTCTTCACGCTTAAAAGAAATCTTCACACTTAAAAGAAATAGAGAGAAAATTATTTTTAATAATATAAAATCAATAAAATAATAATTTATAGCTTCAAAGAGCTCATCGGTCATCACTACCTTGAAAAGATAAATTTAAGAACCGAAGACACTCAACTCGTCTTGAAATATAATTTTGATTAAAATTCATTAAAAAATTGGATTTTTTTTTTTCTATGTAAACTACTCTACTCTCATCTGAAATGTATTTTAAAATATTTTGTAAAAAAAAAAAATTTATGAAAATATTTTGTAAAATTTTTATTATTAAGAATTAAGAGTGTTTGATAATCCAACTTATTACTTAATTTAATATTTTCAACACTTATTAATTTTAAGATGATTTGCTAACATAAAATAATTTCAACTTAAAATTTTTAATTAAGTTAAAAACCACTTAAAATGATAAGTTAAAATATTTAATTTAAAATTTATAATGAATACAATAAGTGATTAAATTTTTAAATAATTTAACATTTTAAAAACTATAACACTTATATTATTCATGGCACGACCCGACTTCACAGGCACGTGTCCGGCACTAGGATACGAAAAAACTTAAAACTTTCAGAATCCGTAGTCAACCTAACATATCATATCATCAAAGAATATACCATAGAATCATATCTCAAGGGCTAAGGGCCCACCTGCTAACAAAACTTGTGTCAACATCATAATATATCAATCAATCACATCTCATCAAGTTCCTGTTCAGCAAATTATCTCATAAGTCATAATACTGACAACACACATAATTATACAGTAATATAGATACAAACAGAGTCTACTGTAATTGCGAAAATTCTAGAATTTATTATTATACACAACAACATTTATTTACAAAATCCACTGCCGGAGGAGATGACAGGGAAAGTCAACAGTAGTAACTTATCCTGCGACCTGAAAAAAAGTAGTGAGACAGGAATGAGCGCCTCAGCTCAGCGAGTGATACCAACCAATATACAAACCTGGTGTCATAATGTCATTATATTATTAATGCTCATGCAACATGTCACAAATACAAATTATCATGTAATCTCATACAAGGATGTGAATCAGTCCACAAGAATCATACTAAACCTCAATACGGGGAGCCGACCCCCACCTTGACTCTCTGTGTCCAACTGAAAATTACTTTAAAAATTCAATACATATGGTACTAGCTGTCCCTGGCCGAAGCCATGCAGCGACCCAACTGGCAGCAGTGAGCGATGAACAAGTTCCTGAACTGTCATACACCAGTCAAAACTCATCCATCATATATCATATTCACATTCCTAGTGATTCATGTGTCATCCCAATACCATCCAGCATCCACAATAATTATGCAATACATATTTAATAAATCATTCACATACATGTGCCAGAATGCTCAATAATTACTTATAGTGCATAATTATATAATATATATTCATACGATAAATGTAGATGCATGGAAGGCAAGAAAGTGTATTAGAATCACTCACAACACAGGTGTCGAGAATCAAAGTCGATCACTAACTAGGACCTGGAGCTGCAGATGACGGTCCTGGACGATTTAGAAAATAAAATATTTAACAAATCATCAGAATATAATTTAATTACAATTAACTATCTAAATTCATAACAATTCCGACACGCTGAAATGAATCATTCTGATACTAAATTAATCATCAGGGATAAATTTCGGACTGTCGGGCGCACTCATCGTAGAGTCGCCGAAAAAGTCATCGAAAAATATCAACGGTGCCAAATAGCGGCGAAATTGGTGTCATTATGTTTGTATCGAAACGTGGATACCGAAAATATGCACCACTCATTTTTTTCGCCGGAGGATTGCTGAAAAGACGCGTCGGCAGATCCGAAATTACACCGTAATTAGGCGAAAATTCAAACGTTCACCAAAATTCGCAAATGAGATACCGAATCGAAGCTTACGAGATAAGCAGTCCGACGGTACCAGAATCATCAGAAACGGAGGTCGAAAAATTGACAAAATAAAGATTGAAAGTCTGCTGCTGGAAATCACCTCGGCGGCGGCGGACGGCGACCGGCTGGATACCGTTGGAAGCGTCTCGGCCTCCTCGTTCTGGTAGTCCGGCGCGTGCAGCTTTCTGATGACCGAAAGGCAACGTTCTGGTTAGTTTTACGTTTCTCTCTCTCTCTCTCTCTTCTCTCTCTCGGTTTTCTCTTTCTGCCTAACTTTTTTTTTTCTTTTACCTTTTTCTGTACATCTTTATCTTATAATAATAATAATAATAATAATAATAATAATAATAATAATCTAAAATTAATTTATGTAAGTTTAACTTTTAAATAATTAGATTAATTAATTAATTTACTCTATTAAAATAATTACCCAAAATTAATAAATTAAAATTCGAGATATTACAATTCAGCACTTAAAATTCAATACTTAAACTTTCAGCACTTAATTTTCAATTTTACCAAATACCACCTTAATTTTTCATTATTAAAAAAACACAAGAAATTAAAGAGACAAAAGTGGTATATTTGGAGTTTTATGGAAAATAAAAATAGGAGTAATTATACAATTGATATTTAATTTTTTTTTATGTCATAATTTTTTTCTAATTGAAATTAATATTAATTTCAATATTTAATTGTGACAAACGAAATTAAACTCTTAAATAAAAAATAATAAAATTTATATATCAATTCATATAATTATTATTAATAATAATATTTAATTTAGCAATAAGATGATATCACAAGTTAATTTTTGTGTGCAGTTTTAAGTTTACCTACATTCACTAACTGAAAGCTCATGTTATGCAATATTTGATATAATTTTATATTTAAGATATTATTTTAAATTTACAAATGAAAAATATTTTCATATAATATATATATGAAACTGTACATTATATAACTTTACTTTATATATTATTTCTAAATTTTCATATTTTAAAATATCAAATATAACATAAAAAGAGCTTGTATAAACTTAAAAAATAAAAATTTAAATTCTCATATATTCGCTTGTTGATGAATTATGTCTTAAATTTATTTATACACAACTTATTTTCATATTATAATTTGTATTTGTTCTTTTTCTCTTTATTTTCATAAGAATCGTAAAACCACTAAAATAATAATATAGACTTTTTGATTTCCACAAAGAGAATAAAAAATTTTAATTTTAATTTATAAATGTGCATGTACATCCTATAATATAATTATTTGAAATATTGAAGAATAAAAATATTAGAAGATAAATTGAGATTTACCAAATAAAAGTGAAAAATGAGGGAGACAAAAATGGAGTTTTTGCCAAATGAAAGTGAAAAATGAGAAAATAAAAAATGAAGTTCAAATTTGGCTCTAAAATTAAATTGAAGTAATTAGGATATTAATTATGATGAATATATAACTAATTTGAATAATTTAAAATGATTAATTAAGGTGTATTTATGATCAATTTGAATATATTTAATATAATTAATTACAATATATTAGTGTAATATAAAATTCATGACTTACTTGCTATGTGGATCAATAAAAAAAAAATAATATGTGACGAATAAATATCATGGGGCAAAACTTAAAACATCCAAAACCCTGTTATATATATATATATTAGATTTCAAGAATTGAAAAACCTCATTTAAAGATAAATTTATATAATTATTTTTTTTTAAGCATTGTAAAAGAAAAAATCAATTTTAAATTTATTGTCCATATCATAAATGTATTTAAGAAAAATATTAAATGAGTCAAACTCAAATTGATAAAAAAAAAAAAACATTTATTACTAATTTTAACAATTCAATTTAAGTTGGTAAAAAATAAATATTAATTGTAGAATTAGTTCAAATTTTAGTAATTCAATTCAATCCCTAACCTTTAAGAGATGCTTTCTTTTGTCAATTTGGATTAAATTACAAAAATTAAAATCCATCCTCAATATTACGAAAAAATTGATAAATTTAACTTAATACTAACACTTAATTAAAAATTGATAATGAATGAAAAGGTTGTAATTTTTCAATCATACAGGCATTGTTTATTTGTAAAAGACACTTCAGAAGACAAAATTGTTTACTAAGTCATTGGCCAAAAAAAAAAAAAAAATTGTTTATTAAGTAATAAATAAAAGATCAAATCCAATTGCCTCGTCTAGCCGCCCGACAATGACATTAGATCTTTAAAGATCTATTGTTTTCTTCCAAATAACCACTAACTTGATAGCATTTGAGTAATTGAATCTAATTGTATTTTTGTTATAATCATTTTTTTTTTTTGTTTTAGGAAAAGGAACTTCATTCTATAAAGGATAAACATTAACACAAAGATAAAACTTCTGTAAATGGCTAAAATATAATTTATTTAGAATTTGTTTTTTTATACTTATCTTAGCTAACCCTTATCTTGTATAGGAACTTATCACAAGTCCTCTCTTATATGTAAAGCTCTATAAATACTATGGCCATGTAATTGATTAAATAGAAACAGAAATAACAAACCATATTTTTCTCATCTGTTGACTTTTTTACATGGTATCAGGGCATCACTTGCTCTAACTGTCAAAGAAAGCGACTATTAATCCAGCCAATTCATTTATTACATTATTTTTTTTTCTCTTTTACCAACCCATTTATTGCATCGATTTTTTTTTTTTTTTGACAAACATGCAACTGTATTTTTAGGTAGCAAATATCAAAAATTGTTGTAGCTATTTTTAGGTGGTGAATGTCAAAAAAAAAAAAAAAAAAAAAGATATGCTCCATCTATTAATGCAGCATCCCATTTGGTACTTAAGATATATATATATATATGTGTGTGTGTGTGTGTGTGTGTGTGTGTGTGTGGAGAGTTGAGAATAGTATTTTAGAGAAAATAAGCTTTGAGAGAAAGCTTAGGTGAGAGGAAATTAAGAGCAATTTTCTTATGTGTAATTTGTGAGTTGCGAATGTTGTAAATACTTTGTTAATTTCTTCCCTTTAGTGAAAAGTCTACAGCAATCCGTGGAGTAGGCAAGTTTGTGCCGAATCACGTAAATTGTGTGTATTGTTTATTATTTTTTGCTCTCTCTCTTAAATTTGACATATAGGAAATTTGCGTAATTCCCAACAACTGGTATTAGAGCTGCTGGTTGTGAATTCTGTCAATTATCTGCGAGGTTACTATTTATGTAAATAGTGAATTTTCTAAATAGTAAAATTTTGCAGGCAGTATCAGTCTGTCAACAGAGGTGTTCTCATACACAGTGGTTCGTAAGAATTGTCAGAAAAGATCCAAAGGAAGTCAAATTTGAGTGGGAGCAATGGCCGCAGACGAATGAAAGGTGAAACTCTAGAAGTTCGATGGCGCAGATTTCGAGTTCTGAAAAATGCAGATAGAGGATTATCTGTATCAGAAAAATCTATACCAACCTCTCTCAGAGAAGAAACTAGAGTCTATGAAGGAGGAAGACTAGAATCTTTTAAACATACAGGCCCTTGGAGTTATCCGATTGACGTTATCCCGCAATGTTGCTTTCAATATAGCAAAGGAGAAGACCACAGCAGGTCTTTAAAAGCTCTTGCTAGTATGTACGAGAAGCCATCCACCTCTAACAAAGTGCATTTGATGAGGCGATTGTTCAATTTGCAGATGATAGAAGGCGCATCGGTAGCTTAACATCTCAACGAACTCAACACAGTCACAACCTAATTGAGTTCAGTTGGTATTGAATTCGATGAAGAAATACGAGCATTGATACTTTTGTCTTATCTACCATAAAGTTGGAATGCTACTGTCACGGTTGTGAGTAGCTCGTCGAGAATCAATAAGTTGAAGTTTGATGATGTTCGTGATCTGGTTCTCAGTGAAGAGATCCTATGGAGAGAGTCAGGTGAACCGTCAACCTCCTCAGTATTGCATATAGAGTCAAGAGGAAAAAATTCAACTAGAGGTAAAGGCCGAGATAGATCAAAGAACATGAGGTCCAAATCCAGGAATCCTAGTAATTCCAATAGCTCAAAAACCATCGAGTGTTGGAATTGTGGGAAGACTGGGCACTATAAAAATCAGTGTAGGAGTACACCAAAGGACTAGGAGGTGAAGGTAGAGGCAAATGTTACTTCCACCTCAGGAATATATGATGCGTTGATTTGCTCTCTAGAAAGCAAGGAAGATTATTGGGTATTAGACTCAGGAGCATTTTTCCATGCCACTTCATAAAATGAACTCTTTGAGAGGTATGTCCCCGAAAACCTTGGAAAGGTATACCTTGGTTATGATCAACCTTGTGCTATTGTTGGTAAAAGTGTAATGAAGGTTAAGTTGAACAGGTCAGTTTGGGAGCTGAAGGATGTCAAGTATATTCCCGATTTGAGAAAGAACTTAATCTCAGTTGGGCAATTGGCTAACGAAGGATACACCAGGATCTTCCATGGTAATTATTGGAAGATTTTAAAGGGTGCAATGACTATTGCTCGAGGAAAAAAGAGTGGTACTCTTTACATGACAGTAGAGGCATGTTGTTCGATCGCAGTTGCAGCATGCAATGAAACTCCCAAACTGTGGCACCAGAGATTAAGCCATATGAGTGAGAAGGGGATGAAGATTATGCAGTCAAAAAGAAAACTTCTAGGTCTACAGTCAATGGAGATAGACATGTGCGAAGATTGCATACTTGGAAAGCAAAAGAGAGTCAACTTTCAGACAAGTGGCATAACCCCAAAGAAGGAGAAGATATAGCTTGTTCACTCTGATATTTAGGGACCAATAACAATCACATCCATTGGTGGGAAATACTACTTCGTGACTTTCATTGATGATCACTCTCGGAAGGTATGAGTTTACTTTCTAAAGTATAAGTCTGAAGTATTTGAGGCTTTCAGGAGATGGAAAGCTATGGTTGAAAATGAGATAGGTCTGAAAATCAAAAAGCTCAGAACTGACAATGGTGGTGAATATAAAGACACCAGACTCAAGAAGCTGTGTCATGAGCACGAAATCTGAATGGAGAGAACTGTGCCAGGTACGCCTCAACACAATGGTGTAGCGGAGCACATGAACCGAATGTTGACAGAAAGACCATAAGCATTCGTATTCAGTCAGGTTTACCAAAGCAATTATGGGCAAAAATAGTCAACACAACAGTTTACTTGATTAACCAAGGCCCATTGGTACCATTGGAGCATAGAATACTAGAGGAGGTATGGAGCAAAAAAGAGGTAAAACTCTCACACCTAAGAGTTTTTGGTTATGTAACTTATGTGCATATTAGTGATCAAGGTAGGAATAAGCTTGATCCCAAATCCAAGAAATGCACCTTCATCGACTATGGCTAAGATGATTTCGGCTATCGCATTTGGGATGACGAAAACAAGAAGGTGATCCATAACAGATATGTTATTTTCAACGAAAAGGTGATGTATAAGGATAGACATAAAATCGATGCCAGCGACTTAGAAAAGAGTGGGCCAGTATTTGCAGATGCAGATGACATCCCATATGGTCCTCTAACAAAACAGATAATAGCAAAGTCCTTAGCCAGAGGAATTTGGTGGACAGAGCAATGAGCAATAGTCCAACACACTCCTACTCGAGCTCCTATATTGAGAAGGTCTTCTCGGCCTCATGTGCCTAATAGGAGATACATGAATTATCAGTTGCTGATTGATGAAGGAGAGCCTGAATGCTACGATGAGGCATGTCATACTGGAGATGCTAGCAAATGGGAGATTGCCATAAAAGATGAGATGAAGTCTCTGATCTGTAACTAGACATGGGAACTAGCTAAGTTACCCATGGGAAAGAAGACACTTCACAACAAATGGGTGCATCGAGTGAAAGAGGAACATGATGGTTCCAAGAGATACAAAACTCGACTAGTTGTCAAAAGATTCAAATAGAAGGAAGGATTTGACTACACCGACATTTTTGCTCCTGTTGTGAAACTTAATGCCATCAGAACAGTATTGAGTATTGTTGCTAGTGAAGATCTTCATCTTGACAGTTGGACGTGAAGACTGCATTCCTTCACGGAGACTTGGATGAGGAGATATACATGCACCAACCATAAGGTTTCTCAAAAACAGGGAAGGAGAACATAGTGTGCAGACTTAAGAAAAGCTTGTATGGCCTAAAACAAGCCCCAAGGAAGTGGTATAGAAAATTTGACGGTTTCATGCACAATGAAGGTTTCTAGAAGTGTAACGCAGACCACTGTTGCTACTTCAAAAGATATAGGTACAGTTATATCATTTTACTACTTTATGTCGATGATATGTTAGTAGCAGTTTCAGATATGGATGATATCAGAAGGTTGAAGCAGCAATTGTCAAAAGAGTTTGACATGAAGGACTTGGGTCCAGCAAAGAAGATTCTTGGAATGCAAATCACAAGAGATTAGCAAAGAATAATTTTGCAGTTATCTCAGGCAGAATATATCAACAGTGTTTTGCAAAGATTCAACATAGGCGACGCCAAGCCGGTTAACACACCCTTAGCAAGTCACTTTTGCCTATCCAAGGATTAGTCCCTTCAGATGGACGAAGAGAGAGATTTCATAGCAAAGGTTCTTTACACCTCAGCCATTGGGAGTCTGATGTACGCGATGGTTTGTACGAGACCAGACATTGGTTATGCAGTGGGAATTGTTAGCAGGTTTATGTCAAATTCAGGGAAAGCTTATTGGGAAGCAGTAAAGTGGATTTTGAGGTATCTACGAGGAACCACAGAGAAGTTTTTGTACTTTGGTAAATAATAGTTGAAAGTACAAGGCTATGTAGACGCATACTTTGGAGGTGAAGTCGATCATCGAAAAAGCACCACTGGTTATATATTCACTGTTGGAACTACATTTGTTAATTGGATGTCACAAATACAAAATATTGTCACTATATCCACTACAGAGGTTGAATATGTAGCAATGACTGAAGCTAGTAAAGAGATAATGTGGCTTCAAGGTTTGTTAATTGAGTTGGGATTCAAACAGGAGAAAAATGTTTTGCACAGTGATAGTCAAAGTGTGATACACTTGGTGAAAAATTCAGCATTTCATTCTAGAACCAAGCATATTGGACTTCGTTATCACTTCATCATATCTCTATTAGAAGATGATATGTTAATACTGGAGAAGATCCAAAGAAGCAAGAATCCAGCGGATATATTAACAAAAGTGATGACTATAGACAAACTGAAGTTGTGTTTAACTTCAGTTGGCCTGCTAGAGTAACAAGACTGAAAAGAGTTGCTGCATTGATCGAGGGGTGAAGACAAATTGAAATCAGTCTTCAAGTGGGAGACTGTTAAAGAAAGCGGCTACCAACCCATTTATTGCACCATTTTTCTTTCTCTTTTGCCAACCCATTTATTGCACCGATTTTTTTTTTGACAAACATGTAGCTGTATTTTTAGGTAGCAAATGCCAAAGATTGTTGTAGCTATTTTTAGGTAGTGAATGTAAAAAAGAAAAGGAGCTGCTCCATCTATAAATACAGCAGCCCATTTGGTGCTTAAGATACATATATATAAAAAAAAAATGTGTAGAGAGTTGAGAGGAGTGTTTTAGATAAAATAAGTTTTGAGAGAAAGCTTATTTGAGAGAAAATAGAGAGCAATTTTCTTGTGTGAAATTTGTGAGTTGTGAGTATTGTAAATACTTTATTAATTTCTTTCCTTTAGTGAAAAGTCTGCAGCAGCCTGTAGAGTAGGTAAGTTTGTGCTGAACCACGTAAATTATTTGTGTTATTTATTATTTTTGCTCTCTCTCATAAATCTGACATATAGAAAATTTGCGTAATTCCCAACACTAACGAGTTCGATCCTATGGCTGAAATCAGAGGTGAAGAATCCTCCAACTCTAAAACACCTCAAATCGTCAATACAAATGTCCCATATAAATCTTATGAATCTCTTATCTCCATTAATGCTGCAACCTAATTACCTCTCAAACTCACAGCCTCCAATTATACCGCTTGGCGAGCTCAATTCCAAGCTCTTTTGTTTGGTTATGATTTATAAGGTTATGTAACTGGAACACTATCTTGCCCACATGAAACTGATTCCACGAGCATTCCAACTCGCACACTCTGGCTTCGACAAGATCGCCTATTACTTCACGCCATTCTTGCTTCTGTTTTAGAATCTATTGTATCTCTTATTGCATCCTCACAAACTTCTCGTGATGCTTGGAAAAAACTTGAACGACTATTTGCAAATAAATCTTGCTCCCCGAGTCATGCATCTCAAAGAAAAATTATCACTTCCACGTGGAACTAAAACCATTTCTGAATATCTTCAATTAATCAAGTTGGTTGTAGATGAACTTGCTCTTATTGATGTCCCACTCTCTGATGATGATGTGACAATTCATATTTTAAATGGTGTTGGATCATATTACACACCCATCACAGTAGCAATTCGTGCTAGGGAGACTCCCATAGGATTTGAAGAATTACATTATAAACTTGTTGAATTTGAGACAGTCTTGAAGCAATAGGAAGCTCATTCCATCACCAATGTCAATGTCATGACCAATTACACACAAAGAACCAATAAATCTCATGGAAGAGGATACACATCTCAACAATCTCACAATGGAAACAGGTCATCTTGCCCTTGGAACCAAAACAATTATGGTGGTAATCAACATTAAAATTCAAATGGAAATAAGAATCGTGGTGGACGGTATCAAAACAACTTCAGAAGTAACTCTAGTGTCATTTCTTAGTTGTGTGACCGAAATGGACACATAGCAAATTAATACAATCGTGGTCAATACAACAACAATTCAGTCCCATCTGTCAATTATACAACAAACAACAAAGGAAATAATAATTCTACATGGCTTGTTACACCGCTGCCTCTCATCATTTTACCACTGATGCTAGCAACTTGTCCAATTATTCTGAATATGAAGGTCCAAATGAGGTCTTAATTGGTGATGGTTCAGGTCTGGATATCACCCACGCAGGCAATACCTCCATTTCTCACAATAATTTTGTTTTTGATTTATCTGGTGTTCTATGTGCTCCTTCCCTTCGACAAAATTTAATTTATGTTTCTCAGTTTTGTGCAGCTAACAATGTCTCACTTGAATTTTTCCCTTTTCATTTTTTGGTGAAGGACATTCACTCGGGGAAAATCATGCTGCGCGGTCAGAATAATGATGGAGTTTATGAGTAGCCAAAAAGTTTTTCACAAACTGTGTTGCCTGTTGCTCTTGCTACTGAATTGTCGTCTGTTGTTCAATGGCATAATCATCTCGGTCATCCATCCACAAAAGTATTAAGTAAAATAGCTTAATCGTGTTCCTTCTCCATTCTATCCAAATTATCAGTTTGTAATTCGTGTCACTGCAATAAAAGTCATAAGTTATCATTTGGTTTATCATTTGTGTCTAGTCGTGGTCCATTAGATTTAATTTACTCAGATGTATGGGGTCCTTTCTTGATCACATCAATTGATAATTTTCGTTACTATGTTGTGTTTGTTGATCACTATACTAGGTATAGTTGGTTGTTTCCTCTAAAAAATAAATCAGATTTTTCAATTGTTTTTCCAAAATTTCAAGTCACTGTGGAAAAGTTTTTCAATTGCAAGATCACTCAATTGTACTATGATAGTGGTGGTGAATATCTTAAATTGAAACCATACCTAACTCAACAAGGAATCACTCATCTTATGGCCTCTCCATATACCCCAAAGCACAATGGCTTAGCTGAACGAAAGCACAAACACTTAGTTGAAACTGGACTGACTCTACTTCACCAAGCCTCTCTTCCCCTCCATTTTTTGACCTATGCATTCCAGACTGCATGTTATTTAATAAATAGGCTTCCTACCTCAATTCTATCTAATATCTCTCCATACCAAAAATTAGTCAATAAAGTTCCAAACTACAGCAAACTAAGAACATTTGGATGCTTATGCTACCCTTGGCTAAGACCATACACTCGACACAAATTAAACCTCAAATATGTTCCTTGTGTTTTCCTTGAATACTCACCCAATTAGAGTGCATATGTTTGTTTTGATTATTCAAGTGGCAAATTGTTTATATCTCGTCATGTGGTCTTTCACGAGTCAAGTTTTCCATATCAAAATAAAAATAAATATCTTCCTAGGGTAGCTTCTTCAAACATGGAACCTTGGTTGTTGAATTCTCAAACTCATGAGTTTGTTCCTATTGTCCATGGCTCAAATATCAATGAGCAATACCAGCAGCAAAACTTGATTGAAAAAACATCGACAATGGCCACAACATCGACTCCCCATACTTATGAACCTGAAGCATAATCTTCTTCGAGTGTAAGTATCCCAAACCCATTAATTTCATAAAATTCCTTTGACAATGCACATGCAGATTATTCTCCACCTACCCAATACACAGCTACGCCTTCGCCACAACCACCATACTAACTTTGCCACAAACTTCTCAATCTGAAACACAACCACAACTTACCCATACACATAGGATGGTCACAAGAGCATAAAACAACATATGTAAACCAAAAAAACTTTATCATACAGTCAAACATCCCCTACCGTCTACTCTTGAACTAACATGTGTGTCACAAGCTCTTCGTGACCGTAATTGGCGTATTGCCATTTCTGAGGAATTTAATGCCTTAGTTTGCAATGGCACGTGGGATATTATGCCTCTCCCACCAAATAAATCTACAATAAGATGCAAGTGGATTTTCAAAATTAAAAGAAATTCTGATGGTACAATAGCTCGCTACAAAGCTCGCCTTGTTGCCAAAGGGTTCCATCAACGGCCGAACTTAGACTTTACCGAGACATTCAGTCTTGTAGTGAAGCCAACAACAATATGAGTAGTGTTGACAATTGCAATTTCAAATAAATGGCCCATTCGACAATTAGATGTCAACAATGCTTTTCTCCATAGAACTTTAAAGGAAGAGGTATACATGATCCAACCTCCTAGCTTCATTGATTCTAATAATCCAAATCATGTTTGTAGGTTACGAAAATCTCTCTATGGTCTCAAACAGGCACCAAGTGCTTGGTACTTGGCGTTAAAAGAATTATTGATCTCTTTCAGATTTTGTAACTCCAATGATGATGCATCACTCTTTATTTACTAAAAAAAAGAGGATGATTATGTATTTTATGGTACATGTGGATGATTTGGTGTTGACAGGGAACAATAACGCACTACTACATCAATTTGTTGAGGCTTTATCGGTAAAATTTTCACTCAAGGATCTTGGTTCATTGTCTTATTTTCTAGGCATTGAGGTTGTTCCTACCAAACAAGGCATCTTTTTAAGCCAACAAAAGTATATCTTTGATTTGCTCACAAAAACAAACATGACTGATGCAAAACTAGTTGGCACCCCACTTACTTCGAGTACAAAGCTTAAATTATATGATGGCAGTAAACCAGCCAATGCAAGATTATATCGCAACGTTATTGGTTCCTTGCAATACTTGTCTTTCACTCGCCCAGACATTGGGTTTACAGTGAATAAACTTGCCCAATTTATGCATCAACCAACTGAATTACATTGGTAGCACGTTAAAAGACTTCTTCGATACCTGAAAGGCACTGCTCAACATGGACTTCTCATACAACCATTTGCTAATCCATAATTAAGTGCCTTTTCTTATGCAGATAGGGCGGGAGATCAAGACAATTCTCATTCTACACCAGCATATATAGTATACCATAGCAAGACTCAAAACAATGGACTGTTGCCCAATCGTCAACTGAATTTGAATATAGAGTTGTTGCCTCGACAATAGCAAAGTTGAATTAGGTTCTTTCTTTACTTTCTGAGCTACAAATTGGACTGTCAGGTATACCAACGATTCACTGTGATAATATTGGCACAACCTATTTTTGTTCTAATCCAGTCTTTCATTCAAGAATGAAACATCTATCTTTAGACTATCACTTCGTATGGGAGCAAGTTCAGAATGGTCACCTAAAAATTCAGCATATAGCAAGTAAAGACAAATTAGCATATGTTCTTACAAAAGCCCAAACGAAGTATCGACTTGCTAACATGCGAATCAAGATCGTGAACACCATCTTGCGGGGGCGTATAAAGGATAAACATTAACATAAAGATAAAATTTCTGTAAATGGCTAAAACAGAATTTGTTTTTTTGTATACTTATCTTAGCTAACTCTTATCTTGTATAGGAACTTATCACATGTCCTCTCTTATATGTAAAGCTCTATAAATACTCTGGCCATGTAATTGATTAAATAGAAGTAGAAAAAACAAATCATATTATTCTCATCTATTAACCTTTTTACACATTCAGATTAAATTAGAAACTAATACAGGAATTAAGAATTCAGGAGCTTAAAAACCCCATAACATAAGATCAGACATGAAACCTATCGTTTTCGCTAAAGAGTGAGCTACATGATTTGCGGATCTTTTAACATAAACACATATCACATTTGTGCAACTTGTCTAATAGTAAAATGGTTATTTTTTTTAAATAACCATTTTCTCAATTTGTCTAATAGTAAAGTGGTTAATTATATTTATTGAGAGTTAGTTTGGCATTTATAGTTATAGCTAAAATTATGAAGAAATTTGTGTAAAAATAATTTATTTGCTCAAATTATTTCAATAGTTATTTTTTAAAAAATCAAATATAAATTTCTTTTAGAATTAATTTTTACTTTATAAAATTTAATAATGGGAATTTCATATTGTAAACACTTTTTAAAAAAATAGATATCGTTCGTTCATGTTACCGTCGGCCTAAAAATAATTATTAGAGTATTCCCAACAATACTTTTTATTTAAAAGAGTATCTTTTATCTAATAAATAGCATTTTAGATGATAAAGAGTAGAAAACTTTATTAAGTCCAATAAACTCTCTATATTTTACTCTTAATTTTAATTTGTCCTATAAGCATTTAATGTCTTAATTTTTTTCCTTCTTTTCTTTTTATTATATTTCACTTTTTTATTTTATTTTATTACTTTCCCTCAAATAGAAAGATAGTATCAATTAATAACATGTATAGAAAATTGAAGTATATTAATTACAATTAGAATAAAGAGTGAATTTTGGTTATCTAGATGTGGAGAGCCAAACTAATTTTCTAATTTATATTTTAAAAATAAAGAGTTTGTTGGAATCCTTTTTTGTTTGAAGAATAAAGAGTTCATTAGGGATGTTCTTATATTCTTTTATTTTTTTCGTTAAATATTATTTAATTATGTTGAATTTTTTGTTCTTTATTATGTAGATCTATTTTTTAAATATATTTCTCATTCTTTTGCGAATTTTTTTAATTTATTATTTTCTCTCTCTTTTATGGTAAATTTGTATTGATTTTGTATTGATTTATTATTTGATTATTAGTGCAATCTAAAGTGCATTTCTTATTTATTATTTATTGCCTATTGTTATTATGATGTGTATTCTTTTTATTTTTTTAAATTATAATATTGTAAAGTTTATTATTTTTATATTATTCTCTCTTTTTTTTTTTTTTTTATCAACAAATGATTTTATTTTCTAAGAATATATTATTTATTACAAAATAATTATTTATTTTATTTAAAATTACAATTGTCATGACTCGACCCTAGGGGTACGTGACCGGCATTAAGACACGGGAAAATATAAGGCTTCTATAGCCCGCAGTCAGCCTGACTTATATAATCAACATAAAATATGCAATAACCTAACTGTACTGACACATAATAAGGTTATGGGTTTACCTATCAAGTAAAACTTATGCATAACATCATAATACTAAATACTTAAACCCTAAACCTTAATATAACCCTCTTTTATATTAAGGCAGCAAAATACCAAATAAAAGATCATTCTTTCTTCATTGCCAACTGTGAAGAAACAACTAGAATACCCACTGAGAGAAGAGCAACACCCCATACAAAGAACTTTCCAACCTTCATCAATCTATACCTCTTGAAAATTTCATAGTTTTCCTTCTTTAGCCTATCAGTATTTCTCAATAGAGCATTGATCACATTCTTAGCACGTTTAAGGGAATCAGAATCTACTCAGATAAAGAAGCAGCATTTTCCATGAGGTGTTTGTAAGACCAAAATTCAAAATACAACCACAAAGAATCATTTTGTTAAATGAAGATCAAATCAGAATAACCACCAAGAACCATTTCAATCAAAATTAAAAGGATTTTTCACTAACCCCATAGTTGGGACAACCAACACTTGCCTAGGTTTATCTCCGTCCATAATATTTGAAGGGAAGTTTCTTCACCACATTCACATATGAGCGTTCTATAGGCAGCAACAAAATCAGCAACGATATCCGCATTACTTGAGGCCATCATTCTAAATTTCGACGAGAATGAGGAAGCTAAATGTAAATGATTCTTTAAATTTACTAAACGCTCTTGTTTTTAATGTCTTCAATTTAGGGTTGTAAGTATAAGGAGATATAATCCTTAAATGGAAAATCTTTAATTATGGTGTTTGAAGTAGAGAGAGAACATACTTGGGAATAGGTTAGAGTATGGTTTTCAAATCCGGTCCAGTTTTAGAATCGGTGAAGGCAGAGGGTTACGAGTCAGAAATTTAACTGGAATCGAACCAGAATTTTAAATAATATCATATATTTATTATATGTTAAAAAAAATATAATATACATATAATTAAAATTAATGAACGTTATTAAGCAATTAATGAACATTACTTAGAAGAAATATGAATTTGAGACCATTACTTAGAAGAAATTATGATAAATTAACTCATTAAGTAGCCATTTTGAGACCCAAATTAACCGGGTTTCACTACTCGGTAGTGGGAGATATATTCGGATTTGTGTTCTCGTACGTAAAAAAATATGAATTTGAATATTTATGTGCTCAAAATGGTTAATGGGTGAATGATAATTTGAAACTCAAAATAAGATCTATACTAAGGAAAGTGAGGGAGGAAAATGAGTTGTCCCACATTGGAAAAATGCAAAGTTGGAATGAGATATATATTCAAAAACTTCTTATTTCAATGCTAAGAAAATAGCTAAGAAGGCTCTCTGTCTCGCGAGCGCGGGATGCAAATCTACGGTGTTGAGTTTAGATTCAACGTGTGACCGCGTGACCAACCGAAATAAACTAGCACGTGTCAACTTGAGTTTTGCAATTTTTTTTATTTAATCCAATCACAAAGTTTACTTATTTGGTCCAAAATTATTAATTTTTTTTTAATCCAATCACAAAAAAAATTCCTCGCCTTGAAAAACCCGACCGGGTCACCGATTACCCGGCCGAGCCCCCGAGTTTTTCCCAATTTTCACCCTGGTCGGGTATGTACTCTGAACCGAACTAGCATGACCTCTGATTCTTGATTTTCCCGATCGAACCGATCGGGCCAATTATGACAACTATGGTTTAGAGTGATGATGTTTCATGCGATGAGAAAGAAGGCCAGAGTTATGGGTAGGTTGATGTGAAAAAAAAATATTAGATAATGCTGAGTTGTGAAGTCATGTCAGCATTTTATTAGTCTTTGAACATAAATTATACGAAAGTATTTTAAAGTGACTATTAGCCAAAATACAATGATATTCAATTAATTGGGGTGCCGAACTACATTAGGGCTTCCCCCCTTAAAAAATTACTTATATCATATATACATGTTTTATGTATTAGCCCCTCAAAATAAGAAGTTGTCCCTCCAATACTAAAAATTAAGGGTATGTTCAAAATTTTTCTTTAAGTGGATTTTAATTTTTTTTTTTATTTGGTGGAAAGAAAAGTATACGAAACTAATTGACATTTTTTATTTGTTTTTAATTTAATAATGAGCATTAACAAATTTAATTATGGGGATTAACAATTTTAAGTAGATCCTATACATTAGTAATTTTTAAATTTCTAATTTTAGATTGTGTTTGGTGTGGTACTTTATTTTATTCTTAATTCCTGAAACTTCTTTTGCCACTTCCCCTGAATGAATATAAAATGATGTTGTTTTAAATTCACACGAATTAGTTCAATTTTTTTCGTCGCCCGTCTAAATTTTCTAGTTACGCCCTGCATGTAACGACCTGAAATCCGAGGACCGTAAATTGCATTGCCCAAAGTTGGAGAACGTCGGGTAAAATTTACCCCAAAATTGCCGTGTATAAATCTGCATCTGCAAGTAGCAGCTCTCAAGTCTCAACAATGAAACAACAAACCCACCACCAGTCTCTCCTTCTCATTCCAAAAATGGTGAAACTCCCGCCATTAAAAGCTCTCTGGCTCTTCAATTCCTCAATTTACCAAGGCATTAACCCCACTCACCAATCCACTTCCTTCATTCTTTACCATCTCCTTAACTCCAACTTTCTATCCCACGCCCAATCTATCCTTCTCCAGTTTCTCTCTAATCGAATCTCCTCTCCATTCTTCACGCTTTCATCTCTTCTCCACCATCTAACACAACCCATTTCCAATCCAAACCCAACAATCAATACCCTCCTCTATGAATCAATCGTCAATGCTTATGTTCAATCTCGCTCAACAGAGCAAGCTCTATTTTATTTTAATCAAATGGTCGATAAAGGCCTTGTTCCTAGACCAAATACTTTTAATAGTCTTTTGGATTCTCTTGTTAAATCAAGCTGTTTTGAGAGATCCTGGTTAGTTTTTCATGAAACAAAAGGAAAGGTTAAGTTGGATGTTTATAGTTATGGGATAATGATCAAGGGTTGTTGTGAGGCTGGTGATTTGAATAGAGGTTTTGAGCTATTGGCTCAGTTAGAGGAGATGGGTTTTTCTCCAAATGTTGTTATATATACTACTTTAATTGATGGTACATGTAAGAATGGTGATGTTGAAAGAGCAAAACTGTTGTTTATTAAGATGGGAGAGCTGGGTTTGGTTGCTAATCAGTATACTTATACAGTTTTGATTAATGGTTTCTTTAAGAAGGGACTTAAAAATGATGGGTTTGAGTTATATGAGAAGATGCAGCTTGATGGGGTGTTTCCTAATTTATATACTTACAATTGCATCATCAATGAGTATTGCAACGAAGGGAAAATATATAAAGCTTATGAACTGTTCGATGAAATGTGTAAGAGAGGTGTGGCATGCAATGTTGTTACCTACAATACTTTGATTGGTGGTTTGTGTAGAGAGATGAGGGTTTGGGAAGCTGAGAAGCTGATGGATCAAATGAAGAGAGCTTGCATTAGTCCAACTTTAGTCACATATAACACACTAATACATGGGTTTTGTAGTGTCAGGAAGTTAGATAAAGCTTTGAATTTGTTCGACCAATTAAAGTCAAATGGTCTATCTCCATCTTTGGTAACTTATAATGTTCTGATTGAAGGATATTCTAACGCTGGAAACTGGGTGGCTGTCACCAATTTAGCAAGGGAGATGGAGGAGAGAGGCATTTCTCCTTCTAAAGTGACATATACAATTTTAATTAATGCGCATGTTCGGCTTGAGAACATGGAGAAAGCATTTCAATTTTTTTCTTCTATGGAGAAGGTTGGGTTGGTGCCTGATGTCTATATCTATGGTGCGTTATTACATGGGTTGTGCATGAAAGGTAACATGAATGAAGCATCAAAACTTTTTAGATCAATGGGTGAAATGAAGTTGGAACCTAGTGATGTGATATACAATACAATGATTAATGGTTACTGCAAAGAAGGCAGCTCCTTTAGGGCCTTGAGATTACTCAAAGAAATGGAGGACAAGGGACTGGTTCCTAATGTGGGTAGCTATTGTTCTACCATTGGAGTTCTGTGCAAGGATGGTAAGTGGCAAGAGGCTGAGGCCTTAGTAAACAAGATGATAGAGTTGGGATTAAAACCATCAGTCTCCATCTATAACATAATCTCCAAAGCCAAATACGGTACAGACTTGAGGACTTGAAACTCTCTGGTGGTTTAGAGTTACAGAGTTGTCAGAGGCCTAATATTTCTCTGTAAAGGTGGTCTGCTGCTGATGTGCATTAGATTAAGTTATTCCAACGGCTAAGATCTTTCCAAGTCAGGCTGTTTTTTAACTTATAAAACCACATGCCATTAAAAGTCAAAAAGTCAAACATTTGAAATACTCCAGATCCTTCTCGGACACTTGTTGGTAGTGAAGCCAAAGCCCCTCCCTCCAATTCATGTCAGACCCCACAGCTCCGGATCTGAGCTCTTTGCGACCCGACCCACTTGATTACCGACGGAATCTTCCCGGCGATACATTCTCTGATCCTCTCCTTCAAAACGGCTTCTTTATCGACACCAATAACTTCTCTACTAGCGGGAAGACTACAATCAAATCAAACAGAGACAATCATCAAGCGGCTCCGGCTCCGCAGTCGTCTAGTTCAGCGAATGGCGTGGAGACCGAAACGCCGGCGGTTAAATCTCGGAAAAAAGTACCGGTGACGATGTCACCAGGGGCGGTGGAATCGGGGAGTTGGTTGCCACCAGGATGGTTGATTGAAGATAGGGTTAGAAGCTCTGGTGCGACGGCTGGCACTGTTGATAAGGTCCATTTCTTTTCTCAGTTAATTAATATTAGTTTTTATATTTAACGTTAAGCGATTAAATTTTTTTTTTCTTTCAAAAAAATCTTTTTAATTATTATTTGTTTTTATGAGAACAATGCTTTTATGGTTGCTTGGCTTGTTGAGAAATTTTGTGGTTTAATTAATTAAGTTAAATTAAATGTTCTTCATACACTTAAATTTAACCTTACAATTTCAATACTTAACTCAACTCCGCAATTAATTGGGTTCAATTAAATGGATTCTTCATTTCCACTCTTAATGATTTTTGGCTTCGTCTTCTCATAATGATTATTTCTTAAGATAAGGGCATGAAGAAGGATAGAACTCAAAAAGGTTTAATTTTGTTCACTTAACAAAGGGAAGACAATATTTTTGTTAGGGAATCAGAGTAAGCAGCAAGCTAGTGAACAGAGCTCAGTAAAGGTGGTTCCTTTTGGAGCAGGTCTTTAGATATTTTTATCATGGGCGCAAGAAAAGTGCAGTTAAATTGGGCAGCAGTTATGTTTAGTTTGTCTTCATATATTTTTTCTTTTTTTCTTCTTGTGGGTAGCTTAAAAATATGGGGTTAGTTTTCCCTTCTGTATTGGGTAGTTTTCTGCCTGTTCTCAGTTGTATTTTAATTGGATTATGAATGAAATTTGAACAAGCATAATTTCCTTCATGTTTGAATTCCTTAAACTCAGGAGATTGAATAGTTTTCTTTAACAAGCTTGTAATTTCCTTAATTCAAAATAGGAAGGGAAGCAAATCCCAAAAACACAACCAATTTGATTTTCCACTGAATCACCCAATAACTTGGTCCTAATAATTTTCTTCTTGAGCACAATGTTTGATTGGATTATATAATTTTTGCATTGTTTCATTCTTCTGCTTGAAAATGAAACCTTACAATTTGGATAGAGAGTAGCTCAGGATTTTTGTGTAATTTACTGTTTGTTTGGTCATCAGAAAATTGGGATAATTGTTTAATTTTTAGATGCATGATCCCTTTGTTACATAATAATGGCCAACTATATAACCAGTCTATAGTCGTCTTTTCTTAAATTGCTGCTATGGATCTCATTGTTTGATATGACAACATATTGCATCATTTTTAACTGGCTTTCACTCTTCTGGAAAACTTACAATTATGATAGTGTGGCACGGGAGTTTTATGAAATTTATTATTTTATATAGACATGCTAATTAGAAATGGAAAGGAATAATTATTTGCATTTTAGATGTACAATGTCTTTCTTACAGATGAATGGACTCCTAGATAACCAGTCTATAGTTGTCTTTTCTTCTAATATTAGGTCTAGATTTGTTAGAAGCATGTCATTTATCGGTTATCTTTTTTTATTTCAATAAACGGTTGGAGTTGTTGAGGAACCAATATCTTTGGTATGCTTTTTGTCATATTGTGAGATGCAAAGTATAGAATGTCCAATTTGGTTTTGGTCTGGATTGTAATATGAAAAAAGGACTTTAGTCAGTTTAATTTGGTTCAAGGTTCTGAAAAGGCTGATCAACTTGAAGTTGAACTAAACTGAACTATAATCACATACATCACATATTTCATATATGTTTCATATAATTGAAATGTCATAAACACACCGATATGGTTTTTGATGTTCAGTGTTGTTGGCTTGTTTACACTATTAATGTTAATCCATTATATATTCAGGTGTGTACAATGCGTGTTTGTGTAAAGTAGGTGCTGGACACATTACTTAACCCACCACAAGAATCTAATGATCATAAAAAATTAAAAATAGTGAATGGTATTGAGAATAATTCTTTTGCCTAGTTTCTAAGATGCCATTGCTAATTCTATATGGTTGTAATAGAAAAAGATTTGGAAATCTCTTCTCCCTCAATATATAGATAGAAAGTATGTGCAAGTTAATGCACTAGAAAATGATAGCGAGGTGTAATTTGGACCATGACAATGTTATTACAAGTTATACTTATCTCCTCCTTTTAGGAAGAATATAGAACCTAGGTGACCTTCTGCCTCCTTGTTTATTCTTTTCTATGGTGACGTGTTAATATCTGTCAGCAACTCATATTTGCGAAGCTCCTTTGTGTATCTTAGTCTTCTATTTTCCAAGTAAAAAGTGAAAATAAATCTTAGTGTCAAAACTATTTGCGGTTGTACTGTGCTATTTATTTAAGTCAAACTTTATATGAGTTGTTGGTTTTAAATCATTTTTTGCTTCAACTCGTATCATATTTTCTCTCCTCTTTTTTGGCTTCTATTAATAGAATCCGCCAATTTTTCTTTACTAATATACCCATAGTTCTATACTGGACACTGTTTCAACTAATGAAAACATGAATTTCTCAATCAGTGTTTCAATGTTGTGTTCAAGTCACTGAAATTAGAAGTAAAAAGTCCAACCTAAAAATCATTCAAATATTGTGCGCATATCAGTATCACTAACATCCAAATTTGCTACCTGTGCTAACCCTTGGGCCTTAACTTGCCGCATTTTCATCACCTATTTGCTGATTTGCTTCCTGATTTTATAGTTATTAAACCCAAGTGGAAGTATTTGAAGCTTACAAAGTGACTAAGTTTTGCCACATGAATACCATTCATCTCTAGATAATGTTTATATTATTTTCTACTTTAGGAGGTTAAGGGCCTGTTTAATTAGAATTTTTTTTTTCTGTTTTCATTTTCAAAGAAAATTGAAAAATAAGTGGAAAACGCGTTTATTTGCTATGATTTAAAAATTATTTTCAATTTCAAAATATGTAGAATTTGTTCATTTCACAACAATGATGATGGTGGAGGTGGTGGTGTGGTTTGTTATGATGTAAAACCTAATAGTGGCGAAGGTGAAGGTGAAGGTGAAGGTGAAGGTGAAGGTGAAGGTGGGGATGGGGGTGGGGGGTGGTCATGATGGTAATGAAGGAGGTGGTGGTGGTGATGAGGCGGTGGCGGTGGTAATGGCGGTGGCGGTGAGGTGATGGAATTTCTACTCAAAAATTAATGAAAAAAATTTTAGAAAATATTTTAAACTTGTTTTCTTTTAAAATAATAGAAATACTGAAAACAGTTTTCTGATAAAAATTTTATAAAACAGTTAAAGTAAACACAAAATCATATTTTATGTTTTCATTTGAAAAGTTTTTTAGAAAACTGGAATAATTTTCTCAAGTAAACATGCCCTAAACTTTTTGTTTTCTGAATTCACATGTTTTTACAGCATGATCTTTAGGGATATATGCTTGTTCAGCTACCATCCAAACTATTAAAAAGATAACCTAGCTAGAAAATCAAGGGACTAATATAAATACCAAGGTAGCAAGGAAACGCGAAAACGGACACGGGAAAATGACATTTTAAAAAATGTAAGAAATGAAACGTAGGGAAAACGCGTAAATATAAAAAAATATATGGGTATATTTGTAAATATATATATTTTTTTCATATGTACATTTATAATAATTATTGAAGCAAATATTACTTTTAATAATAAAATCCTATAAAAAATTATTATTAAAGATAATTGTTCAAATAAACATTAATTATAGAAAAACAAAATGATAAATAACAAACCAAATATTCAAGAAATAAAAACTAATTGTCTACAAGTTACATAACCAACTATAAAATAGGAAATACAATGCAAAATTTTCATGAAATTTGTTAAACTTCATCATTCTCCTTTTCCATGCTTCATTCATTATCATCTTCATTAAAAAATATAGACTCTAGTTCTGGTTTATCCAAATATAGGTTGGCAAACTCAAGAACACCAACATCTTACATGCTTGTAAATTCATCTCCACCAACATAATATGAGGTGCTCCTTGATAAAAGACGAAGATTGTTGTGAATAAACACTAAATCTTCTGCACGTTTTGGAGTTAATTTATTCTTTCTAATTGAATGAATAAAGGAATAAGTACTCAAATTCCTTTCACAACAAGAGGAAGAAGTAGGTTGCCCAAGCACTTTAAAAGCCAACCTTTGAAGTAAAGGTGTATTTGAACCATAGCACACCCACCACTTCTTAGGGTCAGTATCAACAATAATACAAATAGAATCTAGATCACTAAATGACCCACTTTTGAGAGAAAAATTAACATACTCATCATAAGCTTTAACACGCTCATCGCCAGAAAAAATTCTCCTAAAACATTTGTTTCTCTCTGTAGATACTTCCATATTCATATGTAGAGGCAATCTACCTTCTCCTTTTTGAAGCCATTTATCACTATAAAACCTTCAAAAGAAATACAATCCAAAAGAAATACAATCCAAAACAAATAAAAAAAATGTACAAAAGGAGTTAGAAAGGAAGAACAAAAGAATTGAAATAAAAATTCACCTTGGATTCAATGAATGAGCTAAACCGTGAAATGGAGTATTATTCTTTGTCCAACGATTAACAAGAATGCGATGGACCACACAAAAAAAAAAAAGGAGAAAAATCATCTAACTGCTTTCTTTCATGCTCATATATAGCAGCTTTCACATTTTCAATCATAGAATCCCACATCTCATAAACTAAATGAAGGCATGGTTTGTTTGTATCACAAACCCTAATCATGTCATAAATAGGACCAGTGAAAGCTAGAATATAAGTAACCTTCTACCATCATCTTCATCTACAATTTTTTCACGAACAAATTTAGCTTTTCCTTGATTATCTTCTTGGTATTTTGCCCATTCATCAGTCATAACCATTGATTCTAAAGCACGCCCTAAGAAGCTTAAATCTCTTTAGCATAACAACAATAGAAGTAAAGAGAGTATCAACAACTGAAAGCAACTTTAAAGAGCTAAACTGGTTAAACATTGCAAGCCTCATCGAATGGTTCATTATAAAATTTTTGATTTGCAAAGCATCTCCATATATTTCAGTGATCTAATGACACTCATCATATGTTTCTTGATTAGTTTCTACATTTTTAGTTGCACATATGTTCTTCAAAGCAAGATTAAGAGTATGAACAACATATGAAGTCCAATAAATATGTGGAAACATGCCTTAAATGATTTCCCCAGTAGCCTTACAATTTTTCGCATTATTAGTGACTATTTGGACCACTTTTTGATGACCAACCTCATTAATTACCTCTGTCAATATATTAGCAATAAAATGCTTATCCTTCACTTCACCTGAACAATCCACAGCTTTAACAAACATAGGGCCAGATTCACAAACAATCATTACATTAATCAAAGGCTTCTTTTGTGGGTCACTCCATCCATCACTCAAAATACTAACACCCTTTTCCGTCCAAGTGCTTTTTATAGGTTCTAAAAGCCTCTCTACATATGCCTTCTCCAGCTCAAGTAATGTGGTTCTCAATTTATTATAACTAGGAGGTACATAACCACCCAAAGGGTGATTAACAACAAATGAATAAGAACTAATATAATATGGGGTTTTCACCAAATTAAAAGGTACACCCCCAATGTAGAACATCCTAGCAATCTCTTCATCTAGCTAATTTCTAGTTTGCATGTCAAAAGCTCTAGCAAGAGGAGAATCATCAACTCTTCTTCTCTTTAAAGCATCTAAAGCACTTGGTTCATTTAAAGACAAAGGACTTGGATTAGTGTTGGTAGTACTAGTAGGCAAAGCAACTCACTTAGATTGTGCATTAGAGATTCGAATTGCAACCTCATCCTCAAGTTTTCTCATTTCAACTACATTTTCAACTCCTACCTTCTTACAAACACCAATCCCTTTTCTAGTAATTTTCAATAGATGAGCCCTCACTCTAGTGTACGTCCCTTGCTTTTCTTTATTACAAATATTACATATCCATTTGACATTACCACCTCCATCCCCCTGTTTTCTCAATTCTAGTGACATATTGCCACAAAGGACAATTTTCATCCTCTCTATGTTTTGTCACACTAGTGGCACTATGACTAGAGCTACTACTTCTAGTACCATCCATGAAAGTGAAACAATATAAAACCTGAATAAATAAATAACTCACAGAGATGAGAATACAAATTTAAATAAAAAAAAAAAACCCAACGAAAACAGCAGAAAAACTTAGTCTAGCAGAAACAAGCAAACAACAGAAAATACCCAACAAAAAAAAAAAAAGAAATTACCCAACCTTTTCTATGGCTAATTATTTTCTGCATAGAAAGTTCAAATTATAGCACATTCTCTTGTTTCTAAGGAAAAACCCAGATCACCAAAGTACTCAAATCAAGTTAAAAATCCTCAACCCAATAAGTAACAACTATAAAGTATCTGCAAAAAATTACAATAAATGGCAAAGTAGAAATAAAACCTTAAGAAAATACCCAAAAAAACGGCAGAAAAACTTACAATAGAAGCAGAAAATACCCAGCAAAAAAAAAAAATGAAAACAAAAACTAAAAACCCAAAAACCAAAAACAGTAAGTAAAAAAAAAACTGACCTGATTTCGCAGCCGAAGAGGGGTCAGCCGCCGTCGTGAGTCTCAGTCGCTGTCAATGGGTCAGCCGCCGTCACAGATGGGTGGTGACTGGTGAGTAGGAGTCAATAGAGAGAGAGAGAATGAGGGAGCAGAAATGGTGAGTAGGAGTCGATAGAGAGAGAGAGAGAATGAACAAGCAGAAACACGTTTGGTTGTCTGATCTTTGCCTCAGTTTTTTTTGGGTTCCCTAAATCCCTGCTGTTGGCCACGAGAAACACGTTTCCAAAAGGGAAACTTGTTTCCTTTTTTTTTTTTTTTTGTAAATTACAGATTCGGGCCTGTTTCAGTTGGTTGCCTGTGTTTCAGTGTGTCCGAAACATGGAAACGCAGGCAAAATAACATTTCCGTGCTTCAGAGATAAATACTTCTCATTTTGTTTGAAACAAGATGAATTGTAAGTTAAAGAATCAGTGATATTGGGTATAATGTCATTAGTTTGAAGGGTGGACAGGGCAATAAATTTAGTCAAATTTAACTTCATGGGCAGATTGACTGATGATGTCATTTTAAAACCTGAAATAGTAAAATAACTAACGTGGTGGCAGCCATGTGATGGGGTAGGCTCATCATTTCTCAAGCAACACCATGTTGGTCTTTTCCTTTGACTATTTTTAACTTCATCATCTACTAAATGATTTGTTCAGTGCATTTTTTGCATGGCTGAAATGTTCAAGATTTTTGTTATTGAAGTTATGACTAATTGTCAGCTTGTAGAGCTCTTGCACCCATCCCTGTTCTCTTCAAGCCTGAGTTCATTGTTTGAAACAAAAGAAACAGAATATTTTGCAAGTGGTATATACATATTATGCTTTTGCAGAAAAATTCATTATTATAGTTTTTCTGTCAAAATATCAAGTGCATTCAAAGAGTGTTTAGTTTCCCATCTAGTAAAAATTGAAAGCGTTTGTTTGATCAGAGAATGTTACAAGCTTTTATACTGGCATTTTTTTTTGAAGAATAATTACTAATGTTTGAAGGCTTCTGGTACTGTTTTCTTGAACTGCGCTCAATGGTATACATAACTGGGTAGTAACTTTGTTTTTCTCTGTCTTTTATTTGTAAAGTTTGTAGACTCTCGATTTTGCATTTCCATTGAGAAACTTCATGTCAAACATCAAAATTAGTCATAATTCTCAAAATCATCTTCAAATCAACCTCTCCAAGCCACTGAAAAACCCTAAAAAGTTACTATCATTTGATATTGGGTACTTGTTTTGGAATTCTTAATATCCTTGATACGAGCGTAGTTTCTCTTACTAGTTTTGACTTGACGTTTTCTGGAGGATAGGTGAGGTCTCCTTACAAGCATAATAGTTTTGAAGACTAGACTAGTTGTATTACTAGCATGATAGAACTGTGAAAGAAAATCTGGAATATTTCAACGAAACTTGCCTAGTAGTTAGACACAGGCACATAGCTTTAGCTAAATAAAATTTCCCTGGAGTTGGTTGCTCCATATGTTGTGGTGGATGCTTGTGAAAACGTGTTATACACTTAACTATTCAACAGTGACATCCTTGGTGGGATTAAAAATGTTGAGTGAGCTGAAGTGGTGAGAAATAGATCACCATGGAAACATTCCATTTCTAGACCCAGCTATAATAAGCTTCTGTTGATCAAATGTTTGCTTGCTATAATTCATGAGGGTGCATGATGCAATGGCACTAGTGGGGTATTTTTCATGATATGGCCTCACAATCTACTTCCATTGTCACCAAAGGAATGCCTTGAATAACTCCTTGTGTTTAAGCTTTTGTGAGCTGAATGCATTTGAATTTTTCATACTTGAGCATCTGAGTTGTGCTTCATTGTTCCTGTTCTGAAGCCTGGGCATGGTTAAAAGAAGAAAGAAACTTCAGAGTAGCACTGGCTTTTAATTTTTCAAAGTTATAGGAAGAGAGCTACAGGACTGTGCTGATGGTTTTAGTAAACTTTCTATTAAGGCATTAGGTCGATATCCAACCAAATTTGAAGAGACGATGGAATTGGTTTTGATATTGCAACAATGATGCCCCATCATTAAGAAACCAGAGTTAATGACACATGATATGGTTAGAGAGCATTTTGAGTGAGTTCGGATTTTCATACGAGTACTAGACAAGATCATTTGTTGATTTCACTGACAGCAATTGTAGTAATAGTTGTGTATCTGGAATAGATCTCTTATTGCATGGCTGCTAAGATGATTTTGGATTTTCACTGACTTGATGTCTAAATTTTTTATATAAAAGCTACTCAGTCTGTGGTTCCATTCTTCAATAGGTTTTCAAAGTATAGAAGTTCAAATAGGTCTATTTATTTTTTTGGCCTAAAAAGTTCAAACTCGTCCTGATAAAGATTGAGGAAAAGAGATGATTGCTCCTGTGTTCATTTATCAGAGAAAATAACTATTAATTTTTAATTAGTGTAATTGATCATGTGGTAAATGTTCTCTATGTTGTGCAGTATTACATTGAGCCTACAACAGGTCGCAAATTCAGGTCCAAGAAAGAGGTGCAGTACTATCTGGAAACAGGAACTGTGAAGAGGAGGAAAAAGGGAACAGAGAATTCTGAAGTTGATGTTAATGTGAGAAATAGAACTCTATTTGTAATTAACCCCTCTCATTTTCCTTCTAACGTTGTTTTCCCTAAACATTAGCTTAAATTACTTTTGTAGCCTCTTGAGAGTTCCGGGAATCACAACAAGAAAGCTGGCAAAAATGCAAAGGGTTTTGAAATGAAATTTGATTACTTGAATGTGCCTGATAGGATAGAATGGGCACTTACAGATGCTAATGAAGATGCCTGGACTCCCTTCATTGGAGGTTTAAAGGTTCCAGAATATGATCGGCAAAATTGGGAATTTGAGATGTTGCATTCGCGTCCCTAACTGCCGAAAGCAGTGGAAACACAATTTTTTTGGAGCGTTTCAGATGCAGCCCACAGAATCATCAAATAGTATTCTGACACAGGCCAATGACAGGTCTCTTCTTTTTCTTTTCTTTTTCACTTGTTATAGATCCTTACTCACAAAATTAATTTTGTGCACAAATTATATATGACAGCAACTGAATATTGTTTTGGCAAATTTTAGGTATAGGGCTGTTAATTATATATTTTCCTTTTATTTAGGTGCAAGTTTTTGGTACTATGTGAAACTGAAGAGCCTTATTTTTTATGCTGTAATCCAGGGATATGCAGTAGGCATTTGCTTTTAGTGGGTATTATTTCTTGATGTTTTTGCTTTATTTGTGTTTTCTTGAATTAGAACTCAGAAGGACTATACATTGATGTTGTAATCTCAGGAACTATATATTAGTGTTTTTATTTTTTTAATGAAGACTTTGATTATGATTGATGAATGTGCTATAGATTTGAGTTTCTCATTTCAATTCTTTCCATCGGAGAGGAGCTCGGTTTAAACCCACTTGGCCTTCCTTCTTGTTGCAACCGAGCTACCAATTGGTTTTGTTTGTATTTATTTTCTTTGAATTTAAACAAGGGAGCACCTTGATTTGAACTTTACACTTTGATTGTAAAGAAATTGTGTCCGTTTGGTTTTACTTTTGAAAATGAGCTATTATGGTTTGGGTATCCTACTTCTGACGCAAGGCTTTTGGTAAAGTAAAATTGAAAGCTTTGGATTAAGTTTCTGTTTGATTGAGCTTGTAACTTCCAGTGGTCAGCTGTTAAAAGGCAAATTAGTATTTCGGCCTTGAGGTTTGACCTGGTTTAATGACTTTGCACGAAAACCAAAAACAATTCAAATCTCTCTCTTCTCAAATACTAGGTTTTGTTTTGGTCATTCTTAGCTTTTTTTCATCCATATTGATTTCAAAAAAAATTGCAATCTCATCTGTTCACCGGTTGCCGGCCTCGCTGGCAACAATGGTGGACCAGCAGCGGTGTGGTTTGGAAATCCATTAGGTGATGGTGGTGGTGGTAGCAGTGAGAAATGGGAGTGAAAAATAGGTGGGGTATTCTGGATATTAAATACTATTTTTTAAAAAAAAAAATTTAATGAAAAAGATAAAAATAAAATAAAATAAAAGGATTAAATAGTCTTACGAAATAAAAATATATCAACGATTAAGTTAATTTTTTAAAAAATAGAGATGAATTAATTAATTACATCAAATATCAGAAATGAAATAATAATTTATCTATTAAATTCTCTAATACGGTTAAAAAAAAAATGAAAAAAATCAAAAGCTGTGTTTTAAAAAAAAAAATTCAAAAGCTGCGTTAGTATATTCTATTGATGGCTTTTCAATAGCTTTTGAACTCAAAAATTGACCTTTCATAAAATATGCCATTGAATTTGAAAAAAATTATTTTCTGCAAATGAGTTGTAAAATTTATCAATTTGTAACTTTTTTTTTTTTTTTGAGAGTAAAAACAGCAATTAATTCAAATCATGAACTAAAGCATCAACAATACAATATGAAGGATTTGAGAAGTACTCCATAGGTTATGACATGAAATTGGAAGCTCTTGCAAAGCGCTGAGCTACACAATTCGCATAACGCCTAACAAACTGAACTTGCACATGTTCAAAGTGCAACAATAAAGACTTACAATCATTAATAATAACATGGAAATTAGATAAACCATCAAGAGAAGCTAATCCATGTTTAACCTGCAATGAATCTGTCTCAAGAATAAAGTCATCAACCTGTTGATTTTTTAACCAGGACAATGCTTCACGAACCCCCATGGCCTCAGCTTCTCTGGGTGAAAACATACCATGAAAAACAACAGCTCTACCCATAAGGAATTCTCCATTGTGATTGCGTGCAACACAGCTAACCGCTGTCTTATGATGATCACTAAAAATGGCAGCGTTAGTGTTCACTTTAATGGTACCGTATGATGGTGCATTCCATTTCACAACTCCTATAGGGCGATGATGGGCATTGCTAGCTGCTTCTGTGTCAGATTTTTGAGCCTCCCGCCACTGCTTCAGTAATTGATGAGCGAGGGAGACAACACCAAGAGCATTACCAGTCGCACCCTCCCAAACTTTCTGGTTTCTGAAATACTATAAACTCCAGCATATCATAGCAAACATCTCACAACACCCTAACGAGTTATTTGCCAGGAATGAGAAAATGCAATGGAGAATAGTAGAATCACCAGGAGGAGAGACTGAAATTCGAGCTAGGGACCAACTTCCTTGAGCTATAGGACAACCAAAAATATGTTGAGGTGTCTCCATTGATGAGTGGCACTGAGCACAAGAAGGATCAACCGAAACTCCTCTATAGACCAAATTAGAATTAGATGGCAGACAACCCCTGCACACCCTCCACAATAGGTTTTTAACCTTAGCAGGAACACGCAAGGACCACAATTTTTTCCACAAATAGTTATCATGACCATTTCACCTTGCAGTAAACGATGACAACTCCTAACAGAAAATTGCCCCTTCTCATCCGCAATCCAAAACCAGGAGTCAGGCTGCACTTTACAAGATAAAGGAATGCTTTGTGTAAGTTCTTTATCGCGATCATTGAACACATCATTAATAACATCCAAATTCATGCTTGTCTATCAACACACAATAGACTTTCAACCTTTGTATCTTCTAGGCCATTTGGAACAGGAGATGAAACAATACCATTACTCAAAGATGGAAGCCAAGCATCGTTCCAAATTGAGATCGAAGCACCAGTACCCACTTTACACCTTGCGCCTAATCGAACCACATCTTTAGCTGCCAATAAGCTCCTCCACAAATAGTTTGGGTTGCTTCCTATACCAGCATCCAACACAGAACAATTTGGATAATAACGGCTTTTATATATTCTGGCCACAAGAGTATTAGGCTCAGTGAGAAGCCTCCAAAGTTGCTTGGCTAAAAGAGCAATATTAACATTCCTTAACCTTCGAAAGCCTAGGCCACCATGACTTTTCGGGTAGCATAGCCGATCCCGGGAGGTCCATTTCACGCCTTTACCAACAGCACCATTTGAACTCCACCAGTACACATTCATGAGCCGCTCTATCTCAACACAAAGATCAATGGGGAGAAGAAAGACATTCATGATAAAATTTGGAACAGCTTGAGCACAACTCTTCAAAAGAATCTCTTTCCCAGCTCTAGAAAGAGTTTTTTTTGCTCCACCCTTGAATTTTCTGCCAAATACGGTCTTTAACAAATGCAAAGACTTGTTTCTTCTTACTGCCCACATAAGAAGGCAAGCCCAAATAAGAACCATGATCATGGACAACCTGTATTCCTAAACAATTACACAATTCAGTACGCAAACTGTCATTAACATTCGAGCTAAAGAGAACTGAAGACTTGTGGAGATTAATTCTTTGTCCTGAAGCCTTCTCATAAGATTGAAGCACACCCATCAACTCTTTACATTCTTGAGTAGTAGCCTTAAAAAATAGGTAAGAGTCATTCGCAAAGAAAAGATGACTTACCTTCGAAGCACCTCTAGCGACCTTTACACCATTAATAAGACCAGCAGCTTCCTTTTTCTTAATCAGAGCACTAAGACCTTCCGAGCACAATATAAATAAGTACGGGGATAATGGATCCCTTTGGCGAAGGCCACAAGAAGGAATAATAGGGCCCAATGACATACCTTCATGTAAGATAAAGTAACAGGCAGTAGAGACACAAGTCATAACTCTGCCTACCCAATAAGCCGAAAAACCCATCTTCAAAAGCATTAATTCCAAGAACCTCCATTCCATGCGATCGTAAGCTTTTGACATGTCAATTTATAGAGCAGCCCAACCATTCTTACCTTGTCTCTTTCTTTTTAGATAATGGGTAACCACATAAGCAACCATAATGTTGTCCATAATTAACCTTCCTTTCACAAACGCCCTCTGATTCTCAACAATCAGATTTGGGAGTAGGAATTTAAGCCTGTTTGCCAAGCATTTTGCAATAATTTGTAACATGATAATTAGAGAATTGTTATATTATGTGCTGCTTCCACCATGCGCGCGCGCGCACACATATAGTTTTAGTTTAGTTGAGTTCTTTTTTTTTTTTTTTATTATTATTATTATTATTATTATTATTTTTTCCTTCATACTCACAATTGGTCCCCACCTTTTTTATTGACAGCTATATTTTATAATTTTAAAATTTTATTTGCTCAAAAATTTTTTCTTTTTGTATTTCATTTATATTTATATTTATATTCTTTTATTTTATTTTATTCTTTTAAAAAATATATTTATATTTTGTATTAATCATTTATATTTTTATTAATTTATTATAATTTTGTTTGGTATAGTAATTTATTTAATCTTTCAATTTTATTATTTTTAC
>CATKHJ010885088.1:0-13899 GCA_949750685.1 Vernicia montana
ATAGAATTAAATGGAAAATGGAGTTCAAAAGTAAAAAGTATGAAAAAGATTTTCAGTCTACAATTAATTGATCATATGTTTAATATGGCATGGGATTTTATAAAAAGGGAAATTATGGTTTCGATTCTGAGGTAATGATAACTGGTAATTATGGCAGCTAATAATAATGTGATAAGGGGAATCTACGGGTTTAGGTGACCTTATGTCTCCCTATTCCCTAGGATAGTCATGGCTCAAAGACAGGTCATGATAGGTTTGCAGCTGAAATTGAAGGTGGAGATCCAAGTATTTCAAGTTTTGAGTCAAGAATCGAAGATTAAAGTGAACTCCGAATCATTTGTCATGGATTGTTTGAATTCTCTTTATTTTTATTTTGTTCTTGTTTTCTATCTATTTTTATGAACTAAATTTCCATATAACTAGATATATGATGAATCCTAGACCTTATTGTATGGATTGAATAGTTTTTATTAATTAAATCATTCATTGGATTGTCTTATCTTTATGATTATTAATGTTATATCTATTTAGCAATAGCATGCTTGTTATTTAGATGTTGTTTTCTTGTTATTGACTTGAGAAAGCTTTAACTAGAATTGAACACTCATAAGGGTTGAGGATTGATTGGGGTGCTAGAGATACACCTACAAGATCCTCTGGTTTATTGTTCCTTATTCTTAATGCATGAGCTATTTGATTATGTTTGAGATGAGATTCCTTGCATTTTATCTAGTGATTAGGGATTGATTTGCTCGAGAGAGGTTTAAATCTAGATCAGTGGAATACCAATTCAATTCATTTTTTGGTTTAATTGAATTACTTTTCATGGAATTCATATAGGGTTTAAGAGGATTCAGTATCTAGGTAATTTCCATCATCAATATCTTTTGCAATTTACTTGTTATTTATTAGTTTAATTAGCTATTTTAATTTAATTATTACTAAAACCATTTGACTCACTAAACAACAATCAACATTTGAGCTAGTACTTGTTACTTGTCCTTAGTGGAATGATAATTCACTCACTTTTATATTGCTTGAGCGATCCGTGCACTTGCAGTAGTATTGCATAAAATCGTGATCAATTTTTTGGCGCCGTTGCCGGGGAACAACAGTTTTCAATATTAGCAATATAATTAAGATTATTGATTTAGTTTTTATTTTCTTGTTTTTGAACATTTGTTCTTGTTCATTTGCTGTTGTTTCAGGTACTCTTTTACGTGCATGACGAGCTAGTTCCTCCGGTCTATTCAAATATAATACAGAACTCGAAAGAACATTAAGGAAAAATATAAAGGAGGAACGGGAACTAACTTTGGGAAAGACAGTAGGGGATTCGGATGAATCTGAGGAAGAAAGAGAAGAAGAGGTACTAGAAATAATGAGGGACGGATAGCCGAGAACGATGTTGGATTTTGGGAGGCCCACTCTTTAAGGGGCCGAGTCTAGCATTAGAAGGCCAGCTGTGACCAACAACAATTTTGAAATTAAGGCCAATGTCATTCAAATGGTTCAGCAGCACTGTCAATTCAACGATTTTCCTGATAAAGACCTAAATAATCATCTGGAGAATATCTTGGAAATTTACGACACATTCAAGAAAAATGGAGCGACAGATGATGCTATAAGGTTGCGATTGTTTCCTTTCTCTCTTAAGGACCGACCCAAGAATTGTCTTAAGTCTTTTCAAACTAGGCATTTTACCACTTGGGATCAGCTTGCTGTAAAGTTCCTAGAAAAATACTTTCCACCCTAAAAAACTGCAAGATTTAGGAATGAAATATCATCCTCCACACAACATGAGAGTGAGACATTATATGATGGATGGGAATGATATAAGGAGTTGTTGAGGAAATGTAAACATCATGGGCTTCCATTGTGGCTACAATTCCAAACTTTTTATAATGGTTTGACTCAGGCAAGCAAACAAGCCATAGATGCTGCAGCTGGGGGTTTCTTGAATTATAAAACTCCTGAACAAGTAAGGGAATTGATTGAAGACATGGCTCTGAATAATTATCAGTGGCAAGATCCAAGGGAACGGGGAAGAACTAGAGCAGGTGGTTAACATCATTTGGACCTTGTTGCAGCTTTGACAGCATAGTTGGAGGTTATGTCCAAAAAGATAGATTCTTTATCTATATCTTCTAGCAGGCTAGCACAAGTGATGATGTGTGATTGGTATGGGGGTGGACATGAAAGTTAGGATTGTCAGAGTGGAAATAATTTTGCTAGGCAAGAGCAGGTAGATTATATTGGGAATATGCCTAGACAATAACAAAACAACCCTTACAGCAACACCTATAATCCGAGTTGGAGGAATCATCCAAATTTCTCTTGGGGAAATCAGAATAACCTAAGACCTCGACCTGAGTTTCAGCAGCAACCATAATACCAGTAAACTCCACCTAAGAAGACTTCTCTAGAAGAGATGATGGAGAAATTCATTGAGTCTTCTAATTAGAGGCATAAGACAATTGAGACTATTATTAGAATCCAGCAGGCCTCCATTCACAACCTTAAGAACTAAATGGGGAAAATTGCTAAGTTGCTTAGTGCGAGACCGCAAGGGAGTTTGCCAAGCAACACTAAGGTAAACCCAAAGGAACAGCTCAAGGAAATCACTTTAAGGAGTGGAAAGCAGGTTAAAGGGAGTGTTGTTGAAGAGCAAAAAGTGGCTGAGAAAAAGGTGGAGGCACAGGGTGCACATGATAAAGAAGCTGAAAAGGAAGTTGCATTGGGTGATGAGGCAAAAGTGGAAAAAGGAAAAGAAAAAGCAACACCAGAGCCTACCCCGACGGTAAAGGAGTATCGACCTCGAGTGCCATACCTTGCATGTCTGCAGAAAGATAAGCTCGATGCTCAATTTGGTAAGTTTGACGAACTCTTTAAGCAACTTCATATTAATATTCCATTCGCTGAAGCTTTATCGCAAATGCCCAAATATGCTAAATTCTTAAAAGATCTCCTTTCTAAAAAGAGGAATCTTGAAGAAGTATTTTTGGTGCATTTGTCGGAAAAGAGTTCGGCAATTTTGCAAAGAAGGTTACCAAAAAAATTGAAAGATCCTGGTAGTTTTAATATTCCATACTTTATAGGTAACCTTGAAATTAAAAGTGCTTTGGCTGACTTGGGGGCTAAAATAAGTGTTATGCCCTACAAGATTTTTAAGGAATTGGGTATTGGAGAACCCAAACCAACACTCATGACTATTTAGTTGGCCGATAAGTCGGTAGTATACCCTCGTGGTATCATTGAGGATGTGTTGGTAAAGGTCGGGGATTTCATTTCCCCCAATGACTTTGTGATCATAGACATGGATGAGGATGCAGATGTTTCACTTATCCTTGGTAGGCCGCTCTTGAATACAGCTCGTGCCCTCATCGATGTCCATGATGGTACTTTAACTTTGAGAGTGGGTAATGAACAAATTATTTTTAATATCCCTAATGCAATGAAACACCTACTTGCACTTGATGATGCAGATTCATACAATGATGTTGTTGAGTATGAAACTGTAAATTTTATTACTAACATTGTTTCCAAGGATTCCCTTGAGTTGTGTTTGATGCAGGAAAAATTTGAGGATCTAGAAGCAAGGGAGCAACTAGTTTACTTGGAGGCAAATAAGCCATAGAAGGGTAGGGCGTATGAAACAATTTAGATGCCCAAGGAAGAAAAGATGAAGCCATCCATAGTAGACCCACCTATTTTGGAACTTAAGCCCCTCCCAGATCATCTTGAGTATGGGTTTTTGGTAGAGGGAAGCAAGTTACCTATTATTTTGAATGCCCGTTTGTTTTTCGAGCAGAAAACCAGGCTAATGGAATTATTGAAGAAATATAAAAAGGCTTTAGCTTGGAAGATAGCGGATATTGAAGGGATTAGTCCATCCTATTGCATTTACAAGATTCTGATGGAAGAAGATTTCAAGCAAGTGGTGCAACCTCAGAGAAGACTGAACCCAAAGATGAAAGAGGTAGTGAAAGATGAAGTGATTATGCTATTTGATGTAGGGATTATTTATCCAATTTCAGACAGCTTATGGGTGAGCCCGGTTCAAGTAGTACCAAAGAAAGGAGGGATGACGGTAGTTTCTAATGAAAACAATGAAGTCATTCCCACAAGAACAGTCACAGGATGGCGGGTTTGTATTGACTATTGGAGGTTAAACGATGCAACAAGAAAGGACCATATCCCATTGCCCTTTATTGACGAAATATTGGAGAGGTTGTCTGGCCATGAATTTTATTGCTTTTTAGATGGTCTTTCGAGTTACTTTCAGATTCCAATTGCCCCGAAAGATCAGGAGAAGACAACTTTCACCTGTCCTTACAGAACATTTGCATACCGGAGAATGCCATTTAGGTTATGTAATGCACCTGCCACTTTCCAACTGTGTATGATGGAAATCTTTGATGAATTGATTGAGGACATAATGGAGGTGTTTAAGGACAATTTTTATGTTCATGGTGACTCGTTTGATGGTTGTTTGGAGAATCTAGAGAGAGTGTTAATAAGATGTGAGGAAACAAATCTAGTGCTCAATTGGGAGAAATGTCATTTTATGGTTCAAGAAGGAATTGTATTAGGGCACAAGGTATCGAAAAAAGGAATTGAGGTGGACCGAACTAAGATAGAGACCATTGAGAAACTACCACCTCCCACATCTGTCAAGGCCATTAGAAGCTTTTTGGGACATGCAGGCTTCTATAGGAGATTCATAAAAGACTTTTCCAAGATTGCACTCCCATTGTTAAGACTTCTTGAGAAGGAAGTTGAGTTTGTGTTTGATAAGGAGTGTCTTAATGCCTTTAACATTCTTAAGGAGAAATTGATTCATGCTCCTATTATGGTGGCCCCCGACTGGAATTTACCATTTGAATTGATGTGCGATGCTAGTGATTTCGCAGTTGGGGCGATTTTAGGTCAAAGAAAGGAGAAGCATTTTTAGTTGATTTACTATGCTATTAAGACATTGAATGAGGCGTAAGCAAACTACACCACTACAGAGAAGGAGTTGTTGGCTATTGAGTTCACTTTTTAAAAGTTTCAATCATACTTGATCTTGTTAAAAGTGATAGTGTATACGAATCATTCAGCTTTGAGATATCTATTCTCCAAAACTGATGCGAAGCCAAGATTGATCCGTTGGGTTCTATTGTTGCAAGAGTTCGATTTGGAGATTCAAGATAGAAAGGGAGTTAAAAACCTTAGAGCAGATCATCTTTCTAGCCTGGAGAACCCGAACCTAGAAAAACTTAAAGCGGGAGATATTTCAGACACCTTCCTTGATGAGCAGCTGTACGCCATGGTAGGTATGGTAAGTAATCCTCACTTTGAACTACCTTGGCTTGTTTATTTTGTAAATTATTTGGTTGCTAGGAAACTTCCAAAAGAGTTTTCGTATCAGCAAAAGAAGATTCTTTTTTGAGCTGAAATACTACTTTTGGGAGAATCCTTTTCTTTTTAGACTTTGTGCTGACATGATGATAAGAAGGTGCGTTGTATGGCCGAAAACTATGAACATTCTAGATTAATGTCATAGCAGACCAGCAGGAGGACATTATGGGCCTAGTAGAACAGCACAGAAAGTACTGGAATCAGGATTATACTGGTCAACTCTCTTCAAGGACAGCCATAGCTTTATGCAGCAATGTGATCGTTGCCAAAGGGTAGGTACTATTTCATCTCGTGATGAGATGCACCAATTTGGTATTTTGGTTTGTGAGATTTTTGATGTTTAGGGTATCGACTTCATGGGACCATTTCCCTCTTTTTTTGGTAACAAGTATATTCTTGTAGCTATTGATTATGTGTCTAAATGGCTCGAGGCTCAAGCCTTAGCAAAGAATGATGCTAAGGTAGTAGTAAAGTTTTTAAAAAAGTTGTTTGCTCGATTTGGTACATCGAAAGCAATTATAAGTGATAGGGGTACCCACTTCTATAACGCTCAGCTTGAGAAAGTTTTCAAAATGTTTGGCGTTACACGCAAGTTGGCTACTCTATATCACCCCTAAACTAGTGGCCAAGTCAAGAATGCAAATAGGGAGCCCAAGAGAATTCTTGAGAAGACTATGAAGCGATCCCAAAAGGATTGGTTTGAGAAATTATACAACGCTCTATGGGCTTTTAGAATGGCATTTAAAACTCCCTTGGGTACTATGCCATTCAGGCTAGTGTATGGAAAGACTTGTCATTTACCTGTTGAAATTGAACATAATGCATACTGGGCTATAAAACAGGTTAACCTTGATCTAACTAGTATAGGTGAAAAAAGAAGATTGCAGGTTAATGAGCTAGATGAATGGATTACAAGCCTATGACAATGCCCGGATGTATAAAGAAAGGACAAAGAGATGGCATGATGTAAGGATAAAACAGAGGAAGGAGTTTAAAGCTGGCGATCAGGTATTGCTTTACAATTCTCGGTTTCAACTATTTCTAAGTAAGTTGAAATCTCGATGGTCAGGTCCTTTAACTGTTAAGGAAGTCTTTCCATATGGAACAGTAGAGTTAACTCACCTTGAGAAGGGTGATTTTAAGGTGAATAGGCAAAGGCTCAAGCTATACTTTAGGGGAGAATTAAATGAAATGAAGGAGATTTTGTATCTCCACGATTCGGGGTGAGAAATCACCTTAATGTCCAGCTAAGACGACGTTAAAGAAGCGCTTTGTGGGATGTAACACACCAATTTTATTGTTTTAAGGATATTTTTCTTTATTTTTCATTGTTTTAGCTTGTTTTTCTTGTCATAAAGTTGGAAGACAGTGGGATTGGTACGCCCAGTGATACTGGTGTATCACTCCATGTATAGTAAAGTTGAGAAATAGAAGGATTGATACGCTTAGTGATATGGGCGTATCACAGCACGTATCGTTTACTCTGTGTCATAGTAGGTTTGATACATTGACTGATACGCTCGTATTATCGCACGTGTCATTTGCATCCCAATTCCACACTTATAGACTAAATGATACGGGCAGTGATATAGGCGTATCACTGGGCGTATTGGCCTTTTTTTTTAAACAGACCCGTCTCACATTCACATTAAAACTCTCGTTCTCTTCCAATTTTTTCCCATTTTCTCTCAAATTCTTTCTCTCTCTCACTCGAAATCACACCCTCACACACCGTAAAGAGGATTTCGACCATCATTTAAAGATTTGAGAAGGTTTTTGTCGTGATATACTCTAAAAATCTCACAACCTTCACTTGCAATCTCCAGGTTTGTGTTCTAACACCATATTTTTTTTTTATTTCTTTTGCAATTTCGTAGAGTTTATTCATGGGTTTGATAGATTTGTGCTCTACACTTTACAAAATTACAATGGGTTTGTGTTTTGGGCTTGATATTCGTGTTAGATATAGTTTATTTTACAAAGTTTGCTATGGGTTAATGTTCAAATGTATCTAAACCTTTATTTATGAACCCATTGTCAATTTCTTCGATTTTATTCATTGGGTTATGGAGATTTTTGCAATTTGAAGTTATATTTCTCAATTATTGGTTGGTTAGGTCATTTTTTCATAACCCATTGGTAGTATTTTCGCATTCCTATGTGTTTGGTGGTTTGGTTTGGCTTAATTGTGTGGATTTATACTATTTAAGGTTATTGTTGTTGGTTTGCTAGTTGTTCTGAATTGTTTGTTTAGGTACTAAATTTTTTTGAATGTGTTGTTATGCCCTTATAATGTCGATATTTTAGTGACCCTAACCTTTATTTGTGGTATTCCTATTGTTTTATGTGGAATTTGTTGTTTGTTTTACAGATAATGGGACCTCATAAACAATCGACTTCCAAGATGAACACCACCTTACTCGCAAAAAGGACTAGAGGGAAGTAGTTCAAGCCAACCAGTAGCTGCTCCATGAGTTCCCTTCATATAGAACCATATATGCGTCCGGCTTACAAACCAAGAAGAAAGGCATAGATTTACATTTTTGGGGAACAAGGAATGGTCTCCTACCAGGGTTATTGACTGGGATGCCATGCAAGAAGTAGGACTTACGGATGAGATCCGAGACTTGATTAATCAACAAGGGTGGGCACAGTTCTTTGCCATTAAAGAGGTCACATACCGAGAGTTGAGACTGAAATTCTACTGCACATTCTAGTGTGACAAAGATAAGATCTCCATTACTACATCGGTGATGTAACTCAGGTTGGGTGTGCATAGATTTCACTTGAGCATCAATCAGCTCGGAGTCCATTTAGGGTTGTATTCTGCCGCGGACGTCGAGACGGTTGTGCATCTTCAGGCAGAAGTGGATTTTCTGGAGTATCCTATCATGACTACCAGAGTTTGGAAGAACCTTGCCTCAACATGGGGTAAATATGATCTAAATTGTCTAAGGCATCAAATTTTGCATCCTTTACTCATCGGGTGGTGCACAATTTAATCGCTCACACCATTGTCACCCAAAAGGGTACCCCAGGAGTTTTTGGGATTGAGATATCTTTTCTTTCTATCATGTATGGTTGACAGGACACGATGCAATGTTGCTCATGCTCTCACTCACTTCTTTTATGAGCAATCGAAGAAAAGGTTAGCCGATTATTTATATGGCGGTATGTATATCACGAGGTTGGCTCGTTCTTTGGGTGTGTTGGATGGGTGTCCTCCTATGACTGTAGATGGGATGCCTAAGTTACTGGGTATGGATACTTTGAAGAGATTGGAGCCGACTAGATTTACTGGACCATCTACTACTGCTTCTACCCTAGTGCCTCCTACTCCCACTTCCGATATACCCCAGCCGACTGACATTCCTGGTCCATCCACCTCAGCTGGACCATCTTCTACTGCTGAACCTTCTCACTTTGCTCCTAAACCTTTTCCCTCTGCTACTGCACCACCATTTCTGACTGCACCCTTATTCTATGATTATAGGAATACGGTTGGTGAGGACATAGAGATAAATAGAAAATTGACCTACTTTGAGTGACCGATATTCTGAATAAAGAGTCAGCTCGATAAAGTCCACATCGATTAGCAACTCACAGTACAACTTCAGAAGCAGATGTTGGAGACCTAGCACTTCTAGATGACCAAGATGGAGTGGCTTCAGTCTTCTATGATGGTATTTTAGGACACTCAGGGTTTCCATCCACCACAGCAGCCACCACCACCACCATTCCCACTCTATGCTAATGTTGAGGAGAGCGATGATGAGGATGTGGGAGGTGATGATGTTGATGTCCCCCATGATGGTGATGGGGACGATGATGAGATGGGCGATTAGTCCTTTTTCTCTATCCCTTTCCATTTTCTTTTCATTCTTTTCTTTTATTTTTGGATTACTGTACTGCATATTTTGAACTGCTACTTCTTATTTTTTTTCTTTTCTTTTATTACTTTTTGGATTACTGTTATTATTTGAGATTTTCTCTATCTTCTTTTGAAGCAACCACCTCTGGTCTGTAACCTATTTTGAGATGGCATGGATTGTGGACCCATATTCCTTCAGGCTATAATAATGCCAAGGCAGTTCTTTTTCTCTCTCTCTTCTTTTTATTATTTTTATTCTTTGATTGTCCCACATTGGGGACAATGTGTGATTTAAGTGTGGGGGAGGGACTGATTGAACCTCAGTGCATGCATTTTATTTTGATTTTTGAATTGCCTGAACAATGAATTGAATCTTAATAATTAGTATAGCATGAACTTTTATCCCTTTAGTTGATGACTTGCTTATGGTTAAATGGCAATGATTTATTGATGCACAACTTGAATGATTTGATCTTTCTTTAAGAATCCAATTTGGTAGTTTTTCTAGGATTTTTTTTTGACAAAATTTTGCAAATTCTAAATTTTGGAACTTTAGTTACATTTGTGAGCACAAGAATTTTCATAGTGTTTAGTTTTGGCTAGTGGAAATCCTGTATATCCTAGTTTGTATGCTTCATCCTCAATTGGATTGTCATAAAAAAAAAAATAAATATAAATATAAATATAAAAATGAATAAAAATTTTGCATAAGGAGCTTTGAAAATTTAGAACATATTTCACTGTTTTTAACTCTTTTAGAAATACAAGGGTTGGGATCAAGAATAGTGCTAGTAGCCATTTGAATTTTGATTCTAGCTGAGTAACTGGGGGCAGTCATCATAAATGTTTAGCTTCACATCAAAAGGCTAGTGTCAGTTTAAACAAGTTGGGCTCCTTAAAAAAAGTGCATATATGAGGAATGACATTCTTGGGGATAATCATGCACCTAATAGAAAAATTTTATTCTATGGCTGCTTTGCTTAAAACTTGCACTTTTTGAAATAGTTGCTGAAATTTGTAACTCTTGAATTCAAGCTTTAGATTTGTAAAAAAATTGGTCATAAATGCATCTTAGTTTGGTTATCATTTTGGAGGATTTTTTATTGATCATTGATTTCGAGCTATGCGGATTCTAAGTTGTCTGCCATTTAACTGTTCGATTGTTGTTAATTTTAAGAGGGGGGGGGGGGGGGGGAGGAATTCTATGTCTTTGCTTTTTGTTTTGATTCAATTTGCTTGAGGACAAACAAAAACTCAAGTATGGGAGAATTTGATAAGTGAATGATTGATCATATTTTACCCTTTATTCTTAGTGTGTTTTATTGTTAAATTGAGTTTAATTTGTTTGTTCAAGTGGCTTTCAAAGTTATTTTCAGAAATTATTCAGTTTTTGGAATGCCATGATCATTTGAGATGGAATCATGAAATTTGAGGGAGGACCGATACAATTTTGGCTAATTTTCTAATGATACGCCCAGGATGATACGGCCATACCATTACAAGTCTTGCCCATATTCAAAAGGTTAATATCCGCATACAGAGACCGTCGATACGCCTAGTGATATGGGCATGTCATTAGGCGTATCAGGCTAATTTTCAGAGGTATAAAAACTGAACTAAAACAGAAACATAAGGTCAAAGTTTTTATCTCTTGGAGGCGATTTCTCTAAGGAAGAATGAAGGGTTTGCAGTTGAAATTGAAGATGGAGATCCAAGTATTTCAAGCTTTGAATCAAAATCAAAGATTAAAGTGGAGAACTCCGAATCACTCGTCATGGATTGTTTGAATTCTCTTCTATTTTTCTTTTGTTCTTGTTTTCTATCTATTATCATGAACGAAATTTCCATATACCTAGATATATGATGAATCCTAGACCTTATTGTATGGATTTAATAGTTTTTATCAATTAAATCATTCATAGGATTGTCTTATCTTTATGATTATTAATGTTATATCTATTTAGCAATAGCATGCTTGTTATTTAGATGTTGTTTTCTTGTTATTGACTTGAGAAAGCTTAACTAGAATTGAACACTTATAAGGGTTGAGGATTGATTGGGGCGCTAGAGATAGACCTACGAGATCCTCTGGTTTATTGTTCATTGTTCTTAATGCATGAGCTATTTGATTATATTTGAGACGAGAGTCCTTGCATTTTATCTAGTGATTAAGGATTGATTCGCTCGAGAGAGATTTAAATCTAGATCAATGGAATACCAATTCAATTCATTGTTTGGTTTAATTGAATTACTTTTCATGGAATGCATATAGGGTTTAGGAGGATTCAATATCTAGGTAATTTCCATCATCAATATCTTTTGCAATTTACTTGTTATTTCTTAGTTTAATTCTTTTAGTTTAATTAGTTATTTTAATTTAATTATTACTAAAACCATTTGAGTCATTAAACAACAATCAACATTTGAGTTAGTACTTGTTACTTGTCCCTAGTGGAATGATAATTCACTCACGTCTATATTACTTGAGTGATCCGTGCACTTGCGGTAGTATTGCATAAAATCGTGATCAAGGATCAATAGGAATTTTAACAAATTAAGCACGTTAGGGGGTAATTAATTTTTTTCTCTCTTGTGAGTGTGTTTTACGTTCTATCTCACTTTTGCAAGTGCGTTTTATGCTCCATCTTGCCTTAACGAATGTGTTTTACGCTACATTTCATTTTCTTTTTTTTTAAATACCCACATTACTACTTTATTATTTTCTATATCATATCCTCACAAATTTTAGGTTTCTAAAGCCATTTACATTAGTTATGAGAGGTAAATAATTAGTTAACTCATATGTTCAAGATTTCTAAACAAGCATAACCTAAATGTAAGACTTTTTGTATAATTATCCCTACTAATAAACATTTCTAATTTAAGAATTAACTAAAAACCACACTTTTATTAATTTAAAATCTCAATTTGTGTATTGAGTGACATATAATACTACTTCAATTGAAAAATGCCCAATTTTCAAGTTGAAGCCCCAAATGAAGATGTTCACTTACTCACAACACAAAAACTATGAAAATAAAAACTAAAAGAAAATTACAATGTATATGCAAACAAACATGAACTAAAACAAGGTTACTCCCCCCCACACTTAAACATCACATTGTCCCCAATGTGATTTCTAGCAATGCATAATAAAGAAAAATGAAATATGAAACACTAATGAAGAAGGTAAAGAAAAACTTCCCTTAATGAGTTGATGGTGACGGTAGAGGTGATGGAATATCAATACTGGAGGGTAGAGAAAGAGAAAAAAAGAATTTGAAGAGAAGAGAAAGAAGAATTTTTTTTTTTTTTGTTGCCCAGTGTCACGCCCTCCGCAGTGTCGCACCCTCTACACTGGAGTTTTCACTTTTTTGCTTTTCAATTCCGATCAAACCCCTAACTAAAAAAACAACATAAAGACTAAGGCAAACAATAAAAGAGATATGGGGAAATCAAGAATAAACAACTGTCACGACCCGACTTCCGAGCCGCGACGGTCCTAGAGCGTGGGTAGGCGTAAGGCCACCGAAAACCCTTAGAACCCATTACTATACTATAACCAATCATGCATACAACTATTCCCATATCAGAACCTCAAACACATTTCTATAACCAATCCACATCATCCATACATTAAATGTATGCCAATAATACAATACGATAATATGTCATATATTACAGTCCCAAAATGAAATTACAGAATTGAACCATCATAATCAACTCAAAATCACAATGAACATGGAACTCTAGACTTGACTCTTGGAAATACAAATTCATTATGATATAATCAAAAATGACAAATTGAAAACAGACAGAGTAACCCCTAAGAGAGAAGATATAGCTTGAGTTTTACGTCGTTAGAACTTTTATAGCACCTGAAAAAAAATAAACCACTATGGGGTGAGATATAAATCTCAGTGAATACATAATAGATCAATATGTTATGCCGGCTAGATACAATATAGAATATGCGAATAGAATAGCTTTAAGGCTTTTTAGGCAATATAAACAATTAGATAATCAAAGTTATTACAATGGGATTCATTCATGGAATCAATGAATAAATCCAATGCAGAAGCAATTTAGCGCAATTTACTTTATTTTAGCAGAAATCATATATTCGAGAACGGTATGTTCCTATTCACATATAGATCGAGTGTCGGCTAAAAGCTTCACACACTCTTCACAACAATTCAAGCGGAAAACTGATCAGGTTTACCGGCTAGGACCCCCTTCCTAGGTAGGACGGATACACTATTCCTATCCGTCGGGCCTTCTTTACCATGTGCACATGACTGATGTATACCCCACATCAGATGGGGATTTCTGCTTTAGATATCATATAACATTTCACAATCGATAGTTGATGTGCCGAAATGCACACTAACAACTGCAAGTGCACAGGTCGTTATCAAGTAATAAAATAGTGAGTATGAGTATCGTCTCCACGAGGAAGGCTTATAATTACTAGCACAAACTTTGACTATTGTCTAGTGAACAATCAATTTAAGATAATTAAAACTAAAACTAAACTAAAAGGTGAGAAGATTGAAAGATATAAATAAGAATAAAGCTATCTAGATACGAATCCCCCTAGCCTATCATGAATGTCATGAACAATG
>CATKHJ010885106.1:0-11968 GCA_949750685.1 Vernicia montana
AAAAAAATTAAAAAGAAGGATTAATTAATTAATTAAAATTGATTTTTAATTAATGGAAAATTGATGGGAATTTTAAAAAAGAATAATTAGTTAATTAAAATTGATTTTTAATTAACTAACTAATTAAATGAGGAGATTAAAAGCTAATTAGAGAGAGAGAGAGGAAGCAAGTGGAGGATTTCAACAAATGCTTGGTGTGTTTGAAGTGAAATGGAGTAGGGTATTTATAGGAAAAATGGGGGGTGGAAAAAGACCAAAAAGTGGTCCAAAAAGCAGAAAAGGGAAGGGTAAATTTGGAATTTCACAAAAAGGAGGGCAAAAGGGTCAAAATGACCTGCAGAGTACGGCTGCCGCCGGTGCCTCTAGCGGCTGAAAAGCTATCCCCGGCGGCGCCACCGGGGACCTTGGCGGCGCCGCCGGCTCGACTGGGTCGGCTTCGGCTTTTCGGGTCACCTGGGTTGATTTTTGAGACATCCGGGTCAATTTTTGGGTCTTTTGGTTCAATTTTTGAATGTTCCGGGTCAATTTTCGGGCTATTCTGGAGTATGGAAAATTATCGGTCAGTGTCGATGAATCCGAAATTAATTATCGGACCTATTGGCAGTCAGTTTAGGGGAAAATTTGGTCATTTTCGGAAAGATGCTGTCTGGTATAGAAAGTTCGGTCGGGATCAGAAAATTGTCAGTCTCCTTATAATATTATGCATGAAAATCCATTTTTTCGAGGGGGCGCTGCCCCTCACCCCCGCAAGGGGCACTGCCCCCTTGACCCCTGCCCGCTAACCGGCTAGCGGGACCACCGTACCGGCTCTGCGTAGCGCATGAAATTTAGCAGGTGTCAAGCTGCGGCAGTATCTTAAGGGTGCAAAATTGAGGGTTCACAGGTGTGAGGTTGAAAACACTAAGTTGGGAGTGAACTTGTTAAAACTCCATAGATAGTGAAATACCCAATTGTTGATTGGGGAGTGGATGTAGGATTGGTTATAATCTGAACCACTATAAATCTTTGTGTTCCTTCTTTTCTTTCCTTCTTACTCAATTAATTTTTAAATTCCCCACCAATTCAACCCCCCTTCTTGGTTCATATTGGGCTACACACCTTTTCTCCTATTTTTGGATCCACCTCCATTTCTGGGGTGAAAAACAAGGAGATTGCTGTAACTGAAGCCATCCCACCACCACCATCAAATAATACTTCCATTATCACCCCCTGTCCTATGGATCCTTTCCAAGGGAAGGAAGTAAACCTAGAACTTAAAACTTTCATGAACAAGTTTGAAGTTATGGAAAGCATGTTGAAGAAACTGAAAAGGAAGGAAGATATGATTGATACGGATTCACTTAGTCTATTCCTGAATGCAAGACTTCCTCCTAAATTCAAAATGCCAAATCTAGATAAATTTGATGGAACTACTTGCCCTAAAACCCATCTGAATATGTATGTGGGCGCTATGCATCCTTTGGGAGTAGACAATGGACTCCTGGCTCAATTATTTCAACAATCATTAACCGGTGCTGTGGTAAGGTGGTTTGTTGATTTGGATGATTCCTAGAAATGGACATGGGATGATATCTGCAACATCTTTGTTAAGCAATACCACTACAACATTGAAGTAGATGTAACCAGAAGAGATCTTGAAACTACAAAATAGTATGCAAAAGAATCCTTCTCTTCATTCCTTATGAGGTGGAGAAAGAAAGCTTCTTAGATGGTGAACAGACCTCCGGAAAGTGAGCAGATTGACATAATTATGAAGAATTTTCTTCCCATCTACCAAGACAGGATACTAACTCAGTATTTGCCTGATTTCAAAGCTCTCATAGTCACTACTTCAAAAATCAAAGATTTAATTCAAATTGGGCAAATCAAAGAAGAATCATTTGCATCTGGATCAAGATATAGAAAGCCAACTCATCAGGGCAATGTCACTTCCTCAACAAGTCAGAAAGGAGGGGAAGTAAATGCTTTAACAATAAAAAAGCCTTTCACATTTGAAAGAAAACTATTTTATGATTTAGGAGGAGTGCTCTTGAGTGTCATTTACAAAAAATAGCTTGAGGGAAACATGGTACAACCTTTCCAACCCGGATCTGTCCCCAACCATTACCCAAAAATCATAACCCGAATGAGAGGTGTGATTATCACCAAGGGCCGGGACACAAAACTGACATGTGTAAAGCCCCAAGGCACAGAATTTAAGATCTCATTGATTCAAATGATCTTATTTCGCTGAAAGCAAAACCCAACATCACCACAAATCCCTTACCCGACCACATCATAAATGCTATTGATGATTCTGAGGGACTTGACCCTATCTCTTTGATTGAGTCGAATCCCAGTTACTGTTATGTTTTAGATCTTACCAATCTTGTGGAGAAAGTTGATGCTATAACCAGAAGTGGCAGAATTCTTCCAAACCTAAATCCAAACACTCAACCTATCCAATCCAATCCCGCACCAGCTGATAAAATAAGAGGGCATCTTGAACCTGATGAAAATCCCATTCTTAAACAGTTAAAGAAAACCCAGGCAAATCTGTCCATTTGGAGTTTAATTCAATCCTCATATCCTCATCGCTAAGCTCTTTGCAAAGCGTTAAATCAGTGTCAGACTCCAATTGATGTTACTCCATAAAACCTTGTTTCTTCTATAACCAGTGTTGCTAAAGGGGTATCTATTACCTTTGAGGACAATGACATCCCAAGAGAAGTCTCTAGTCATAATAATGCTCTCTACATCACAGTTATTACTCAGAGGAAGACTGTACCAATGGTTCTCATTGACAATGGTTCAGCCTTGAATGTATGCCCGTTAAAAGTAGCCAGTTGTCTGGTTTAGAAATTACAGATTTCACTCCTTCAGATCAGATCGTCAGGACTTATGACAACACTAAAAGAGAAGTACTTAGGGTAGCCACAATAGACGTAACAATCGAGCCCGCTGTTTTCACTGTTCCTTTTCAAGTAATTGATGTGCCTTCCTACTTTAATCTTCTACTGGGAAGACCCTGGATACATCAAGGAAAAGCAATTCCATATTCTCTGCATCAGAAAGTCAAATTTCCTTTTAAAAACAAAATTGTTACATTTAAAGGGGATATGCACCGAAAATCTGACGTCCCGAGCTCTGTCCCCATCTTAGAGATTCAACCAGAAATATCCAATTACCCACTTTCAGGATTCTCTTTCATCCAGTTTATTGAGGGCAAAGAGGGTAAAAAATTCATTTTATTTGATTTTGACCCATTTGGGAATATTGCAGTTGCTAACATGCTTAGAAAAATGAATTATTTTCCTGGCTTTGGTCTTGGAAGGAGCCAGCAGGGCTTGAAGTCTTTCTCAGATTACCCAGTTGCTAAGCCACCTTTTGGGCTGGGATATCAGCCCATTGATAAGGACCTCTTAGAAGTGGAAAAGCGGACTAAGGAAAAAATGACAGCCTATAGACAAGGTGAGATCTATGACTGACCCATGTGCCCTTACTTTAAAACCTTAAATAGTCATTTTGTAAATGAAGGTGACACAGTTCTTTACTATAGCTTTCCTGAACCTTGGGTCTGCTCTATTTTTGGAAAACTGATCCTAGGACTTGAAATTTTCTTTGATGTTAGGCTTGAGCCAGAAGATTATCAACCAGTTTGCCTGATTAATCAAGATTGGGAAGAGAATATGGAGGCTAGTCTCTTTGATGCAGTACTCATACTCACTTTTGGAGAGGAAGAAGTAGATCCATCCATCCTAATCCACTTAGCTGAAACCAAATTGTAGAATTGGTATTTTGAAGAGAACCTTTTTCAATTGTTCGAGTCAGAATCCTCATCCGAGTCAAAACCTTCTTCAGACTTATTTTCTGACTTTGTGCCTTCATTTTATTCTCTTTCTAGTGACGATGATGTAATTGACCTTGAGGGGTCAATTTCCCAATCTCATGTAAATTGGAACCTATCTTCATTCAATAAGAAGTCAGTCTTTTCCTCTTATGATCCTGTGTCTTCATTTTTCTTTGATGTTCCAACTTTTAAATCTGACTTAAATAAGACCGAATGAAAAAAATGGAAAAAATGAAATAGGAAAAGATGCAATTAAAGAGCCAATAAATGCTGGTACTTATGATGCACCAAAAAGCACATTCATTGCATCTGTATACATAAATAAGGATCAAATAGAGAAGATCGTCAAAGGGTTTCAAGACTGTTTTGCATGGGTTCCCAAGGACATGACAGGTTTAGATCCAAACATAGCTATTCACAAAATCCCAGTCTATTTAGATTCCAAGCCAGTTAAACAGAAACTACGAAGACTCAAGACTAAATGGTCTATACCGATCAAGGAAGAAACTGCCAAGTTACTTGATCATAACTTCATCGAAACCATCAGTTATCTATCTTGGCTTGCAAATATTGTGCTAGTTCCCAAGAAAGATGGAAGAGTTAGAATGTGTGCGGACTATAGAGATCTGAATAAATCTTGTCCGAAAGATGATTTTCCTTTGCCTCATATTGATATACTTATAGATCGAATGGTAGGTTTCTGAAATAGTTTCCTTAACTGACCTGGCTGTAGGATATAATCAGATAATGGTTCATCCTCCTGACAAAGAGAAGATAGCTTTCATCACTGAATGGGGTATATACTGTTATCAAGTTATGCCATTTGGACTAAAAAATGCTGGAGCAACATACTAAAGGATGACAACTACCATTTTCCATGATATGATGCATAAAGAAATCAAAGTTTATGTTGATGATATGGTGATAAAAGGCACAATTGGTGAAGAACATTTGGAAGCATTAAGGCAATTCTTCCTTAGACTTCGCCAGTACAATCTCAAACTCAATCCTGCTAAATGTATATTTGGAGCATCTACGAGAGTATTCTAAGGACACATGGTCAATAAAAAGGGTATAGAGGTTGGTCCTGCAAAATCAAAAGCAATTCTAGAAATGCCATCTCCTAAAATAGAAAAGGAGATCAGAGGATTTCGCGGACGACTCCAATACATTAGTCGATTCATCAATCAATTGGCTGATGTGTGTGGGCCCATTTTTAAATTACTCAGAAAAGGCACCTCGAAGAAGTGGAATGAAGATTGTCAAAAAGCCTTTAACCAAATCAAGCAATATTTGTTGAACCCACTAGTTCTACAACCACCAAGACTAGGGAGGCCGTTGCTACTCTACTTGTCTGTAACTGATGAAGCAATGAGGGCAATGCTTACTCAGAACGCCCTTGATTCAAATAAAGCAAATTCCATTTATTACTTAAGTAAAAGAATGCTGACTTATGAGCTCAAGTACAGTCATACAGAAAAATTATGCCTTGCTCTAGTATGGGTTTGTCACAAGTTACAACAATACCTCAGCTCTTATACAACTCATATCCTTGTTGTCAAGAGCCCTTTGAAATTCCTTATGGAAAAGCCGGTTCTTGACAGTAAGATGGCAAGATGGATGGCTGTTCTGGCAGCCTATGATCTCAGATATGTATAATGAAAGGCAATTAAAGGAAGCATAGTAGCAGATCAGCTAGTTTCAGCCCCAATAGATGATGAATGGTCCGAACCAGAGTTTCCTGATAAAGACATTCTAATGATTGGCAATGAAGTTTGGAAAATCTACTTTGATGGGGCATCTAACAGTAAAAGAGTGTGGTGCTGGCATTGTATTTGTTACACCAAATGGGAAAACTTACCCCTGATCAAGGTGCCATGCTCAAATTGTTTTATTTGAAGTCCCAAGAAGAAATTGAGCTCTCCCATCATACTCATCTCAAATTCATCTTGCATAGACTTAGAAAATTTCTTGCAAAGCAAATAATTAGTAGCACCGAATATGATATCATTAACATAGATTTGCACAATTAAGATATCTTGCTTGTCATACTTAACAAAAAGAGTTGTGTCAACTTTACCTTTTGAAAAACTATTTTATAGCAAAAAGTTACTCAACCTCTCATACCAAGCCCTAGGAGCTTGTTTCAAACCATATAAGGCTTTGGTTAGTTTAAAAACATGGTTTGTAAAATTTTCATTTTCAAAACCCGGAGGTTGTTCCAACATACATTTCCTATTGAATAAAACCATTCAAAATTGCACTTTTAACATCCATTTGAAAAAGTTTAAAATTTTTGTAGCATGTATAAGCAAGTAATATTCTAATTGCTTCTAATCTAGCTACAAAAGCATAAGTTTTATTATAATCAATACCTTCTTCCTGTGAGTAGCCTTGAGCAACTAACCTTACTTTTTTCCTTATCACTATTCCAGATTCATCCAATTTGTTGCAGAATACCCATTTGGTGCCAATTACCGGATGATCTTGTGATTTTAGAACTATAGTCCACACTTTGCTTCTCTCAAATTGATTTAGCTCTTTTTGTATTGTCAATACCCATTGATCATCTTGAATTGCTTCATTGATGTTCTTTGGCTCCACTTGTGATAGAAAAGCAACGTATTCGCAAGTGTTGTGGACTTTTGACCTTGTCCTTACACCTTGATTGAGGTCCCCAATGATTTGAGTGTCTTTCACCTGATTCCTCACCATTGGATGTGGAGCTTCAACTTGTTGTTGAGTAGGTACACTTAGCTCATCGACACTTGCATTATTTTTATCCATTGGAGTGTTTTGTGCTTAAGTTTCTTGTAAGGTTAAATCCTCCATCATATCCTCAATAGCATTTTGATGATCATCCTTATCTACACACTTAGAAGGAAATTCATCAAAAATAACATGAATGGATTCTTCAACTAAAAGTGTCCTTTTGTTGAAGATCCTATAAGCCTTAGAATGATTAGAGTAACCAAGGAAAATTTCTTCATCCGATTTTGCATCAAATTTTCCTTACCATTATTAAGCATAAAGCACTTACAACCAAATGGATGAAAATATGCAACATTAGGCTTCTTACTCTTCCACAATTCATATGGGGTCTTTTTAAGGATTGACCTAATCGTAACTCTATTAATGATATGACATGAAGTATTGATCGCTTCGGCCTAAAAATATTTTGGTAAATCATTTTCACAAAGCATGGTCTAACCATTTCTACCAATGATATATTTCTCCTCTCAACAATACCATTTTGTTGAGGTGTCCTAAGTGTCAAAAAATTATGCTAAATGCCATGTCCTTTGCAATAGTTTTGAAAATCTGAATTTTCAAATTCTTTTTCATGATCACTTCTAATGTATGAAATGGTATAACCCTTTTGAGTTTGTAAAACCTTTGCAAGTGGTATGAATGCATCAAAAGCATCATTTTTATGTGCAAGAAATAGAACTCATGTAAATCTTGAGTAATCATCAACAATAACAAGACAATAATGTTTACCACTAAGGATAGATATTCTTATTGGACCAAATAAATTCATGTGAAGTAATTGTAAAGGTCTAGAAGTTGAAATAACATTTTTGGGTTTAAAAGAACTTATAGAATGTTTTCCTTTTGCACAAGCATCACAAATATTTTCCTTCTTAAAAATAAGTTTAGGCAAACTATTTACTAAATTTTTTCTTAATAATTTTGAAATTGCATTCATACTAGCATGGCTTAATCTTTTATTCCATAAGGATGAATCCTCATCTTTTGAAGAAAATTGTCACACCCCAACTTCTAAAGTGTGACGATCTTAGGGCATAGGGAGACACAAGGTCACCTAAACTTGTAGAACCCCTATTCTATGCTATAACAAGCACATTATACAATATACATATATCCGTATCGTAACCTGACAATCCATATTCAGTAGTTCATCACATAATAAAGGATACCTAAAGTATACCTTATAGATACCAAAAGGATACCTAACATATACTATATGTATACCATATGTATACCACTTGTATACTCATTATATACTTGTACCATTAACATTATATAGTTCAAGTCATCATTCATTATTGACAGTTATCCTTTATTATTACCAGTTTTAATATTATATATCAACATACCATAATTATCAAACCAGAGTTTGTAATAATAACTACTATGAACCAAGATGATCATGGAGCTCTAGACTTAACTCTTCAAGATACAAGTACATTAAGATTATGAAATTAGACAACTTTATACAGCAAAGGAAACCCCCAAGTGGAGAAGGGAAGCTTGAGAATTTGCCTTGCTTAACCTCCAATATACCTGAAAAATATAAACCACTGAAAGGGTGAGACAAGCTCAGTGAGAATGTAATATTTTAATATAATATGCCAGCTGAAAATATATATTACAATAATAGGAATTTTATATCAATTGGGTATCAATGAAAGTTTATCTTTTTAGTACTCAATAGAGGATGTAAGTAGTACAATGAGATTCAATAATATTTGATAACAATGAAGGATTATTATTCAATGGTTAATCATTTATTATCACTTTAGCAGAAATCATTAAATTAGGAAGCGGTGTGGTTCCCACTGATAAATAGATAGAGTGGGGGCTAATGCCTTGCTCACTCACAATGATCACTGGAGCGCAAGATTGATAAGGTCTCACGGCTAGGACCCCCCTCTTAGCTAGGGCAAATACACTATCCTTATCCGACAGACCTTCTTACCATGTGCACATGACTGATGTATAACCCCACATCAGTTAAGAATTTCTACTTATAAAGAATATCATTTAAAGAGAGTTCATAATATATGAACAGTAAATCATATGGATATTCATCATAGTATCAATGAGGTTTTTACAATTTCAATAATGGTTTCAAATGAACCTTAGAGTGTTTGATTGAATCAGTAGTTTAACATTTGGGCCGAAGGCCATCAATGAAGTAACAAGTGGGTTGAAGTCCATCAATGAATAACAATTAGGCCGAAGGCCAACAATGAGTAGTAATTAGGCCAAAGGCCATCAAATATAGTCCTAGGACAATAATTTGAATGACAGTGGTTGTGTAAGGTTTACATTAAGGATTGCTAAGACTTTCAGTTTATATATATATATCTTAAATGATAGTTCAAGGGAAAATGCCCATACTATATTAAAATATTACATACTCACCTTTACTCCTTAACTCCTAGCATAAGATTTTAACACAACAGGAGTGGTGCTCCTTGGTCTCCAGGACACTATATATATATATCTTAAATGATAGTTCAAGGGAAAATGCCCATACCATATTAAAATATTACATACTCACCTTTACTCCTTAACTCCTAGCATAAGCTTTTAACACGACAAGAGTGGTGCTCCTTGGTCTCCGGGACACTTTTCTTATCTTATCCTTTAGGTTCTACAATGAACCATACCATTCATATCATTCAATTAAATACTATTAAATACTTTTTTAACTTGACTATTCAATCTCAACTCTAGTACTACTAATTCTACATCTAAAACATACCAATCATCTAGTATCATTTCAATTTATCACACATAGCATACATATACACATATTATAATATTACATACTAACTTTTACTCCTTAACTCCTAGTATAAGCTTTTAACATGACAGGAGTGGTGCTCCTTGGTCTCCGGGACACTTTCCTTATCTTATCCTTTAGGTTTTATAATGAACCATACCATTCATGTCATTCAATTAAATACTATTAAATACTTTTTTAACTTGACTATTCCAATCTTAACTCTAGTACTACTAATTCTACATCTAAGGCATACCAATCATCTAATATCATTTCAATTTATCACACATAGCATACATATACACATATTACAATTTAAGATACATCTATGTTCAATACCATGTAATGGACAAATGGCCTAGGGTGTATACCCTTAATTCACATTGTTCACTAGTTCATTTCTATATCATTTTTCATAAATCATCTCATGGAAGGTTTACATACATAATCATTATCAATTAACACTTTACAATTCCTACATCCCAAGATGGTCAAGTAGGTGAATGGTAAAAGCTTAACCAAGTTAGATAACTTCACTTCATGACAATTCAATTTCTCAATTAATTCTCAAGTTAAATTCATGCTTAATAAACATACATAATTCATTATTCATCATTCTCATTAATTGTCATTCATTGCTTATAAACATATAGGATTCATTGGGTCACAATGGATAACATTAAAACATTACATTTCCATTTATTACCCAATTATACAACTTGACCTTTTGACCTTGTTTCTGTCATTTCTCATGATCTACTAATCCAATTAAGTTGATTATTTTTTCATCTTAAACTAGACATATGGATTTTTAATATCCAAAATTGAACTTAAAATTCAATCTATAGAAAACTTGGTGTCTATTCTAATCCGGTTCTATCTCTGTTGTAGGGGGCAGACTGACCCCTTCACCTTCATTTGAGTATAACTGACAAAACATATATTCAATTAAAATTATTTTTACATAGAGATTATAAACATGTAAATTATCATTTTTCATGTTTTATATTTGGCCTAATTCAGTTCTAAAGTCATCAATTTTGCTACTCTAATTCGGATTACCCATTCAATCTGTGAACAGTACTAGTTTCAGGTCAGGTGTGATTTCTCTCTACACACATCAAATCTCTCAAATTCCTTTTACGTACTTATACTTAAGGTATATATATACAATTTTTATGTTTAGCTCACTTCCAAATTCTGTCTAATAGGTCTTCAATTATCTCAATAAATTTTGAATTGCTCACTAACCCGGAATTCTGGGTCCATTTTTTTGTAGGGAGGATATCTCATTATCCTTAAGGAATTTCATCAAACTCTTTTATAGGCCTGTAGTTGAGGCATAATAATACAACGTTCATGTTTAACACTCCTCTAAATTCGGTCTCTATAATTGAAGGAAGAATGGACCCAATAGCAGCGGAAGCTAGGTGGTGGGGTGAAATTTCAAACAATTTAAAATTTCACTTCACCCATTTTAGTCCAAACTTACTTTCAAGCAATCAACTAATTTGTGTGTAAAACACATATGCAATTAAAGAAGAAGGAAGAGTAATCTTATTACCTCTTGTAGGTTCATTTATTCTTTGACAAAGAACTCCCCAAGTATGAAGCCTCTAGATCATCCACACCTAGTTCCACCATCAAGCTTCTTTTGATTTTCTTTGGTTGTTCTTGAATCCCTCTCTTGGTTGCCCAAATTAGATTCAAGATCATTCCAACTAAAACTTTTGGAAGATTATGTTTTCTCTTTTAATTTTTTTGGACTAAACCATTTTTTCAATTGCAAACAATTATTCTTTCATAAAGAAAAAAGAAAAGAATTTGAAGATTAAAAGAAAAATGAAGAAACCTTTTCTTCATCTTTTCTTTCAACTCTTTTAAATCTCTAATCAAATTGTTTCAAGTGAAAAATTAATTCATTAAAAGCAATTATTCTTTCATAAAGAATAAAGAAAATAATTTGAAGAACAAAAGAAAATATGAAGAAACTTTTTCTTCTTTTCTTTTCTCTTTCAAATCTCTAATCTAAAATTGCTAAAATGAATTTTCCATTCATTGATAGATAGAAAATAAAAACTCATAACTTTTATATTCTTTCTAAATGACTTAACCCTTAAGTCTTACTTTTCCACCATGCAGCTAATCCAAAAAGGAAGAAGCAAATTTTAACTTTGCTTAGGAAACAATGTTGGACTTTCCTACCACAATTGGTGAAATGACCATTTTATTCCTTGAGGGCATAATTGTCATTTCCTTTAGCTAAAAGTAGAAAAGACCATTTTAACCTTAGTGTAAAATTCTCTAACTCCTAAAACCATTCAATGGGCTTAGTGAATAGTGAATTTTCTCTAACCTCTAAATTGCCTCTTTCCATATCACATATGGGCTTTGGCCACATCACATGTGTTTAGGGTTTCCACTAAGCTTAAAATTAATTCTTTCATTTGTTTAGTCTAAATCATTTTTAATTTAATCCTTTAAATTTGTATCCCATACAAATTAAGATTTAATTGAAATGAAACCTTTATGGATTTAAACTTCAGGACATGCTAGGGTCCTTGTAAATTTAATTACAAGTTCAATCCTTTTACCACTAATCA
>CATKHJ010885356.1:0-16940 GCA_949750685.1 Vernicia montana
AAATATTAAGTGCAAGCTTTTTTTAATATACAATTATATTTTAATAAATTTCATTGTTTATTAAAATTTTATGTTAAATTATTTCATTATGTTTATAATTTTTTAATCAAAATTAATGTAATAAAGTAATCGGTTTGAAACTAATTTTAAACCATAAAAAAGAAACCGATTTCAAACCGAAACTAAAATAAAAACCGGTCGGTTCTAAATTAAAATCGAAATCGTAAATATCAGTTATGATTTCGGTTTGAATATTTTATTAAACTAAAATCGCTGATTTCAAACCGAAACCAACGGTTTAGTTAAACCGAGCATGCCTACTTGTACAGCTCTGTACGACACAGTTTAGCATAATTTACAGTGCCTAAACCACTTTATGGCCCGACCATCGCTCGATAAATCAACCAATAATAACATAACCATTCTCATATTCTTTGCTCCTTATCCGGAGATGGAAAATTAATGACAGCTTGTCAAATGCAGTGGGATTGCAGTCATCTAGATTAAATTCCACCATAATTTTAGCTTTAACATTTTTTTTATAAATAATTGCAGTCATGTTAAGAATTTAATATGGGATTTATAAATAATTTCACTTGGATTAGATATTGGATTGGACTGGTTGAGACTGAACATCCAATTTGAAAAATCAAGAAAGAAATTCACTCTCTTTGAAGCACAGCGGTTGAGACTGAACATCCAATATAGATTAAAAATATAATATGAGAAAAAGTCTCGCGTTTATTAAATACAAATATATTAAGTGATTAATATAAAAATGAATTATCCAATTCCTTTTAAGATTGACTCTTTTAAATCTAATTTAAAAACTCAATATGTTTATATTTAATCAATGTAAGACTTTTTCTCGTATTATATTCTTAATTTGTGTTGGATGTTCAATTACAACGACTGCATTTCAAATGGAGTGTTTGAATTTTTTTTCTTGATTTTTTGAGTTGGATGTCCAGTGCCAGCCGACCCAATGTTTAGTTCAAGTGATAATTATATTCCATTCCTAATATTCACTTGAGGGGAAGGGAGTGTTAAGAGTAATCTCATATTGATTGGGAATAAAATAATATAAGTTGTTAATATATGGTGATAACCTATCACCTAAGTGACCAGTTCTAGTTTCTACTACATTAAGGAAAAAAAGAAATCTAATTTCTAAAATTGTAGTGGATGATAAAGTATATGAAATCAAACAGAACGCTTAGAATTATTTCAAGAATATCTTCACAGAATATGATCGTAACAGACCTCCTCTTATGGGTCTCCCTTTCAAGGCCCTTTGCTCTGAATCTGCTTCACTGTTAGAGAAACCATTCTCTCTTGAGGAAATAAAAAATGCAATTTGGAGTTGTGAGAGCTCCAAAACTCCTGGACCAGACAGTTTTAATTTCTCATTTTTTAAAAATTGTTGGTCTTTTATTTTTCAGGATGTGATGAACTTCGCTAATGCTTTCTACTCTTACAGCTTGTTACCGCGAAGTTTATGCTCTTCTTTTATTTCTCTGATTTCTAAAAAAGAAGGTGCCTCACAGCTCAAAGATTTTCTCCCAATCAGTTTAATTGGGAGCTTATATAAAATTCTAGCTAAATCTCTATCATTAAGATTGAGAACAGTCATAGGTGAAGTCATCAGCCAAAGTCAATCAGCTTTCATACAGGGGAGATCTATCTTAGATTGTGTTTTGGTGGCAAACGAGGTTATTGGTTCCTGCAAGAGATTCAAGCATAAGGGTGTTATACTTAAACTCGATTTTGAAAAAGCCTTTAACACCATATCTTGGGATTACATATTCTAGTCCATGAAATGTATGGGCTTTGGTTCCAAATGGTTATCTTAGATGGGAAAATGCTTATGTCAAGCTTCGGTTAGTGTTTTAGTCAATAGTTCACCTACTGGATTTATCAATATGCAGAAGGGTATTTGGCAAGGTGATCTATTATCCCCTTTCATTTTTTCTATAGTGGCAAAAGGTCTAAGTCAAATGCTAGAGAAAGGAATCAATGTGGGACTTTTTAAAGGGCTGGAAGTAGTAAAAAATGGAATCTCAGTTCCTTTCCTCCAGTTTGTTGATGATACTATTATTTTTTGCCCACCTGATATCACCATATTGCAAAACCTCAAGAGATTTCTTAGGTGCTTCGAACTACTCTCTGATTTGAAAGTAAATTACCACAAGAGCTCATTAGTCGGCATCAATATTGAAGAATCTTGGACTATAAATGCAACAAGATCTCTCAATTGTTCTCTCTCAAATCTTCTAATTAAAATATATTGGGTTTCCTTTGGGTGCTAACCTAAGAAGCAGGTCCAATTGGGAACCAATTATCAATAAAATCAAGTCTAAATTAGCAGTTTGGAAGGCTAGACACCTATATATGGCAAGTCGTCTCACATTAATCAAATCAGTTCTCAATAACCTTCCCATCTACTACCTTTCCTTGTTCAAAATCCCCTCTGGTGTGGCGAAAGAAATAGCCAAGATATAAAGGAATTTCTTTTGGAATGGTGGTGAAGACAAAAATAAAATCCACTCTCTAAATTGGTTAGTCATTAAAAAGGCTAAGGATCTTTGAGGTCTAGGAGTTGGCTGTATATTGGACAAAAATAAAGCTCTTCTTTTTAAGTGGATTTGGAGACTATGTGACTCTCAGCCCTCTCTGTGGAAATTTGTAGTCCAAAATAAATATGGAACTCATGATTACTCTCTCATTATAGCTGATGGCAAAGGCTCACAAGTGTGGAACGACATCACTTCAGTTGTCCTCAAAAACCAAACTTCACAACAGGTGATTTCTATTGGATTTCAATTCTAGGTTGGTGATGGTAGCACAATCAAATTTTGGAAACACCCTTGGGCTAGACCATTATGTTTATCTGATAAATATTTAAGGTTATTCTCCATTAGTTCCCAAGCTGATGCAATGATATCTAAGGTAGGGAACATCATTAATGAGGTATGGCAATGGCAGCTATCTTGGCGTCGTCTTCTATTTGAATGGGAATCACAACTTCTATAAAGGTTGGCAGCTGAAATCTCATCGGTAAATCCAAAACAAAACACTAAGGATAAAATCATTTGGTGTTTTAATCCTAGAGTAACTACTCTATCAAATCTTTTTGCCAACAGATGGAGATCAATAACTTGGATGTTTCGATGCCTCAATGGCCTCTAGTTTGGAAGAGCCTCTCTCCTCCAAAAGTTGAACTCCTTGTATGGATGATTTTACAAGGTAAAATTAATACTAGAGGAAATTTGGTTCGGAAAGGTATCCTTGACTCTTCCTTGAACATCTGTCCACTATGTAGTTCCTTTCCTGAAGAAGTTGATCACCTCTTTGTTAACTGCCCTTGGTCTTGGAATATTTGGTACAAGATTTTCAATTGGTTGAATTATTCTTGGTGCCCACCTAATTCGGTTGTTCACCTTTTCGAACAATGGACTGCTTTCTCCTCCAATAGTGGTTTTGAAATTAAATGTTGACATCTTATATTCTTTGCAGCCTTGTGGTCCTTGTGGAATGAGAGGAATAATGCCATTTTTAAAAATGAGGCTCTTGACTCATGAAAGACCTTTGATCTTATTTTGATTAGAACAACCCATTGGATTGAAACTCTTGATCTATCATTCCCATACTCATCAAACCAGGTAATAATGTTTGTTGAATGCTTAAAAAATTAAGAGCAGTCAAAAGCAAGAAGGCCTACTTCTTATTGGTCTCCTCCTCCACCCAATGCTTTCAAATGGAATGTGGATGCTTCAGTTATTGGCTTACCTGGTCCAGCAGCAGCAGGGGGGTTCTAACATCACATGATGGCAATTTTAAAGCAATCTTCTCATGCCCAATTGGTATCCTTGACTCCAATGCAGCTGAGTTACTAGCCATTCTCAAAGCTCTTGAATTTTCAGTTTCTCAAGAGTTCATCTCTGGTTCTTAAATTATTATCGAATATGATTCCTCAAATGCCATTGCTTGGGCAAATGGGGAAATGGATAACTGTCCTTGGCATTTGTGGGATACTATTCATAAGATCAAGAGTCTGATCAACTATTTTCCATCCATTAAATTTGTTCACATTTTCACAGAAGCCAATTGTGTCGCTGACCGACTTGCCAAATCAAGTGTATCAAGGAATTCTGACTTTAGTTCCTGGCTTTAAATTTTTTATTTAATCTACTCTCTGGTATGATATACGCCGATATGGATGAGATCTCTCTTAAGAAGGTTGCTTCTAGGATTTATCTCTCTGGATTAATTTTGGATTTACTGTGAAAGCTTTCATATAGTGGTGCTACTGTCTGCTCTAGTCTCTTCTCCAAGGCTAACAATGCATTGCTCTTTATTTTGGCTGTCATTGAAATCAGGCCTGGATTGCACTAGGATGGAAGCTGGTGCTGTTATTTATATGGGAGGAAGCAATCGCTAACATCCATATTCATGCTACTAATGGATGGGTGTACTTTTTGTTATTCATATTTGGTATTTATCTTTTGCTTGTGTTTGTGCTGGCTTATATTGATGCTACTGGTGGTTACTATATGTGCTTATTTTACAATCCCACCAAGCATCATTGACTGGGGTCGTATTTTTTTTCAATTGTATTGTTTTCAATTGTATTGAGGGTGCTAGGGTTTTTTCACATAGCTCTGGGATGCTTAGTCTCTATTCGGGTGTACTAGGTAAGTCAATTGACTTGGGTAGGTTGTATCCCATGACTATGTTTTTCCCCATTCTTAAATATTAATAAAATTGACTAATTCCATAAAAAAAAAAAGTGACTAGTTCTAGTCATTTTAGTTATGATAATGCCCCCAATATACCAATATGTGTTGTGTGTTTGTATTCTTAGCACTCACATATGTTTGTCTTCCTCCTCATTCATAAAAATTAATAAGTCATGAGAAATTCTATTATTTTTTATTATATTTTTTCTATAATTTTGTAACTTATTTATGGTATACTATCATGTAAATACTTGTTATTTATGACATATTATTAATATCATTTATTATTATAGATGGTCAATTTACCTAAACTTGAATTTAAAGCTCTTGAACTCAATGAGAGTAATTATTTGACCTGAGTTCTTGATGTTGAAATGTATTTGGATGTTAACGAGCTGGGTAAAACTATTAAGGAAGGAAATACAACATCAAACTAAAATAAAACAAAGGCTATTATCCTACTTAGGCGTCATTTAAGTGAGGATTTAAAGGTTGAATATCTCACTATTAAGGATCCTTGTGTTCTCTGGAAGAGACTTAAAGATTGATACGATCACTTGAAGGATATGGTCCTACCACAAGCTCAATTTGACTGGCTAAATCTATGCTTATAAGATTTTAAATCTATTTCAGAATACAATTCAACCATATTTAAAATCACTTCATAGCTGAAATTTTATGGTGATAAAATTACAGAATATGATATGTTAGAGAAGACATATACTACTTTTCATGCCTCTAACATGCTCCTGCAGTAGCAGTATAGAAAGCAAAATTTTACAAAATATTCTAAACTTATTGTTTGTCTTCTAGTGGCTGAAAAGAATAATGAATTGCTAATGAGAAATCATCAAGTTAGTTCTACTAGTACAACGGCAGTCCTTGAAGTGAATGATGTAGATAACCACATGAATAATGGATGTGGATATGGACATGGGCGTAGACAATATTTTGATTCCAGAAACACCTTCAAGAAGAAGGAAAATAGTAAGGAGCAAGCTAAAACTATAGAACAACTTTGTTACAGATGTGGATCAACATGCCATTAGAGTCGTATATGTCGTACACCTAAACATCTTGTTGAACTTTACCGAAAGTCAAAACTCAAGAGTGAGGAGTGAGGTACATTTGGTAGATCATGAGAACTTTAAAAAAGAAACAACCCACACAGAGGATACAACTCAGCTTAATATCAATAATTTTTATGTAGACTCCCTAAAGGAGTAATTGGCTAGGATTTTACATTTTTTTATATTATTATTCTTATTACTTTGTTGGATTTCATTTTTTAATATTTTTACATCTTATTTAGATTATGTTTATATAAGTTTAGATATTGTTTTTCAATATTTTTAGAATTTTATATCAATAAGTTGTTTATATATTTATACATATTATTTTGTGCATTATAATTTATGAATTATTTCATTATTGTTTTACCCTCAGTATACATGAACAACATGTTGCGTTGAACTTGCAGTTCAATAATCAAACCTTGAAGGTTTGGCATGACATACCATTATGTATGCAGTATCACAACTTACAACTCTCCCTTACAACTTGTACATGGACGTAAGCCTAATATTTCTTATCAGCACATTTTTTGTTGTGTCGTGTATGTACCAATAGCACCACCTCAACATGCTAAAATGGGTCTACAGAGGAGACTTGAAATTTATTTTGATGAGACACATTTTTCGACATTAGGGGGGAGGAAAATCACCTGTTACTGCTAAAGAATGTCGAGAAATTTCTTGAAAGAAAGACTATTTAGGCAATTTTAATCCATGTACAAGTCAGAGTGAACTAGAAGTTTAGAAAATAATATAGTTGCAACATATTACAACTCAATTGCCATATGCATTTACAGATGTCAAAAGAGTGACAAAGTCTTATATTCTAGTTGCTAATACCCCAACAAGAGTTGTGATTCCTATTGAAAATAAAAAATCAATCGTGCTTGACACATACCATAAGCGTGGATGACTAATTGGAGCTAAAGATAAAAATCAGCAAAATAGAAAAGCAGTGTCACTAAGAAAATCTCCTGAAGAGAAGCCTCTTGAATAGGAAAATCTTAGTCAAAGAGCTATAGCCAATGATGAGACACAAACTGAGATAACAGAACATCCTCCAAATGTAGTTCTTGGAGTTGATTAGATAAATAAAAATTACGAGATCTGAATTAATTTTTTGAATACAGGAGAAACATTAAATAGAAATTCATTTATCGTTGATGATGAATTTGCCTTAACAGAAGCTGTTGTCGTTTGAAGAGACAATCTAGATCCAGAACCTATGAATATCACTAAATGTCAGCATAGACATAACTGGTCATCATGGAAAGAGACAATTCAGACCGAGCTAGACTCGCTCTCTAAATGCAAGGTATTCAGACCTGTTATGTTGAAATGTGAAACCAGTTGAGTATAAATGGGTGTTTGTCCGAAAGCGTAATGAGAATAATGAGGTGGTAAGATATAAAGCGAGCCTAGTTACCCAAATTTTTTGCAGAGACCTGGTATTGACTATGTGGAAACTTATTCTCCTGTTATGGATATGATCACGTTCCATTACTTAATTAGTATAGCAGTTAAAGAAAGGTTTGATATATGCCTTATAGATGTCATAACAGTTTACCTATATGGGAACTTAGAAAATTATATTTATATGAGAGTCCCAGAAGGACTAAAGATACTAGAGATGAATGCACATCAAACATGCGACATGTATTCTATCAAATTGTAGAGATTCATATATGGATTAAAGCAATTTGAACGTATGTGGTATAATTGTTTGAGTGAATCCTTATTGAAAGAATGATATGTAAATGATACACTATGTCCATGTGTATTGATAAAAAGATCACAAAATGATTATCTTATTATTGCAGTATATGTTGATGATCTAAATATCATTGAGACTCCTAACGAACTCAAAGAAGCATGTATGTATATGAATAGTGAGTTCGAGATGAAAGATTTATGGAAAATAAAATTTTGTATCGGCCTGTATATCGATAATTTATCCTAAGGAGTCCTAATACACAAGTCTACTTATGTGGAAAAGGTACTTAAGCAATTTTGCACGGATAAATCATTTTCCTTAAGCACACCAATGGTGGTCTGCTCACTAGATGTGAAGAAAAACCCTTTAGACCTAAAGAAGATAACAAAGAGCTACTTGGTCCTGAAGTACCATATTTGAGTGCTATAGAGGTACTCATGTATCTTGTAAATTGCTTGATATTGCATTTGCAATAAATCTCCTAACTAGGTATAGTTTTGTACCTACCAAGAGACATTAGAGTAGTGTAAAACATTTATTGCGTTATCTTCGGGGTACTATTGAGTTAAGGTTATATTTTTCATATAATTCAGATAAGACATTGGTGGGATATGCGTATGTTGATTATTTGTCTGATCCCCATAATGGTAGATCTTAGATTGGTTATGTTTTTACTTATGGTGGTACTATAATTTCATAGAGGTCTGTAAAGCAAACTATGATTGCTACTTCCTCCAATCACTCAGAGATTTTAGCTCTACATGAGGCAACTCGATAATGTGTTTGGTTGAGATCCATGATAGGACACATATGTGAGACTTGTCAAGTACCCTCAATAAAAAGATGCTCCTATTATGTTATTTGAAGATAACGCAACTTGCATTGCACAAATTAAAAAGTGGATATATCAAAGGTGACCAGACTAAACATATTTCACCCAAATTCTTTTACATGCATAAGCTTCAGAAGAGTAGTAAAATAGATATCCACTAAATTCATTCGAGTGACAACCTAGCAAACTTATTTACTAAGCCCTTACCTAATGTCATATTTAAATGGCTTATTTCATCGATTGATATGCGTCGTTTTAAAATGTTGTCCTCATTAGGGGGAGCGAATTAGTATAAGATTGTACTCTTTTTCCTTAGTCAAGTTTTTGTCCCACAATATTTTCTTGACCAAAGGTTTTAATGAAGCAATTTGTACAATGACAGAATAGTGCATGAATTATACTCTTTTTTTAGCTATGTTTTTTCCCACAAAGTTTTTCTAGTAAGGTTTTTAACGAGACATATTCATGACTCAAGTAATATCCAAGGAGAAGTGTTATAAATAAATTATTATATGTGAATATTACTTAAACACACTTGAGTATATAATTTAGAGAGATTATAATATAGAGTTATTTCAATAATATTGTATACATCAAACCCTAACTATTCTTATATATAAAGAAAGCTAAGGTTAATATAATAATAAGGGTTTTGAACCTCTTTTCTCTCTGCATATTTTCCTCTATCTCTTTTCCTCTCTTTACTTTATTGCTTTATATTTTTTATTATTGTCTTTGATCTGTTGTACTAATAAGCTAATTTATAACACATTTATCCATTTTTTTTCATTTTTTTTCTTTTTGCACTACCTAAATTGGTAATTAATAAAACTAGTGAGGATGCTTAAATAATATTGATGAAATCCTTTAATTTATAGGTCTTAAATATTGAAAAATATTTTATTTTAATATATGAATTGGAAATTTGGAGAATCGATGGAAATATGTCATTGGAATTTTAATTTTTATACATTGATAAGGAATAAATCTAGCTATTGTCTTTGAGCCTCAAACGTGACACTACGTCCACCTCTTAAGAGAGTATGAATAGATTTAGAAGGCCCAGAAGAAGATGTCTTTAAGGGTGATTCATAGCGAGAACCCCTCAAGACTCGTCCAAAACGAGACCATCCATATGAAAGTGTTGTCTATTAAGTCTAAGGTGCTCTCTCACTAGCTTAAGCCTCGTCTATTAAGTCCTTGGTCCCACCCCAGGCTAACTTCACTAGACAATAAGCTCAAACTCCTCACATGATTAGTCATGTCTCAATGCATTGTTATTAACACTGAAACCCAGAATACGTTAGTTTCTGGCACACTAGAATAGGATAAATCGCCTTATCCTAACATCTAGTCAAAGTACAACCCTAACATGAGGCAGGCGGCGCAACAACAGGTGCCTGACACCTCAGGGCTTTGTCCGCCTTATCTTGGTTAAGCTCTCTGCACACCAATGAGAATGAGGCATTTCACCTACCACTATTCTCAATTTCATTCTTCAACTTCTTACCTCCTTCTCTCACTAAGAGACTCCTCTTTCAAAGTTAGTCATCTTTTTCCTTGAGAATCCTAAGAATTAAGCCGCTGACTTAGGCATCGGAAAAACCTTGCCAAGTCTAAGCTTGACACATTAATGCTCGTTTGCTCGTCTTGCAGGTCTAAGAAGCTATTCAAGACTCAAGCCCACACATAAGAGATCCATCACCTTTTTTTAAAGATTTTTGAACCATCATACATTAAGTCGTAATATTGAAATCTTAGGTGGTATTTGATAACATCATTCAACATTTAAAATTAAAATTTTCAATACTCAATCATTTTAAGTTGTTTAGTAACACTTATCTTAAAAATCTCAATTAAGTTAAAAATCACTTAAAATGATAAGTCAAAATTTTTAACTTAAATTTTCATAGAACATAATAAGTAATTAGATTTTAAATATTTTTATAATTTAAAAATTATATCACTTATTTTATTAATCACTTTAATTTTCAACACTTAATTTTCATTTTTATCAAACACCACCTTAGTTTTCTTTTCTTTTCTTTTCTGTTTTTTCTTTTGACAAAGTTTTTTTTTTTTTTTTTGGCCAGAATTTGACAAAGTTTTTGGAATCTTAGTTAATTAACGAAATAAATGCAATACATATATATCACATGAAAAACATAATAATTATAGATACAATAATTTAAATGATGGGTTGAACCTAAAATTTCCAATTTCACGCGTAAAATAACTGTGATGGATTCTAATTAATTAGTCAATTATTTGTATATATGGACGTAGAAAATAATTTCCCGCATCCCATGAATTTTGCATTTATCACATATATATTATATCTATCAATTCGACTAAAAGAAATTCTATATGATCTCAAGGAAATACTTTAATTAAACACTTTATTAGTAATTAATATTTCAATATGCTACAATATTAATTATTTATATATAGGGCTAGGTTAGGTAGCCATTTCCCTTTTTTCTTTTTCTTTTTGAAAAAAATTGGGGCTGCAGTACTCTTTTTTTTTTTTTTTTTTTTTTAATCTATGGTAAATCTTTTTACACTACAATTAATAATCCATTTAATTTAACAACATGATCTACATTATATTAAAAGTACAAAATTTGATACCAATAAAAATTAATCACACTAGCTATCATTCGATATATAAACCTCCGTAACAAAAAAAAAATAATAATATTATTATTTTAAACATTTGACAGTAATATTAATATATACTATTAACATGTTAGTTTTAGCAATATATATCAAACAACATTAAATTAATGTTGTCAATTCCAATATTTATTTAGTGTTATCAATGTCATTCTTTGAATGAAGTGAGGATTTTAATTCTTATTATTTAGTTTTTTTTTATAATACTTTTATTATATGGAATTTTTTTCACTTTTGGTTTTTTTTTTTCTCCAAATGAGAGTATTTATTTCTTTTTATTTAGAAATTTTATTCTTTTCTTTATAAAAGGGTTTGATATTGGAAGATGAATTGATTGTGGTGTTTAAAAAAATCCTATTATTTAATATATTTTCTCAAGTTTGATCTAATATAATCAGATGGATTTGAACTCTCAAAACGCTATAAAAAAATATGGTAGAGATTTCTATTAGATATGAGAAGAGTATTGTGGCCATGGCCATTAATTTAGAAATTTTTGTGAGTTTGTGGATTTTTTTTTTCCCTTAAAAAATGCAGGACATATTTAAGTGAGTGAAATTTGATATTTAGGAATTTTATATTTTTAAAAATTTATTTTACATTTTTCTCTTAAAATATTTTATATTTTATTAAAATTTTAATTTTAATTGAATTATGAAACAGTGTTTGGTGGAATTTTATGTTAGAGAGATATTTTTTTTAATTTTTATTTTATATTAAATCATCAAATACAAATGATGATGTTAGTGCATTTGGCATATGAGTTTTTAATAGAGTAAATCACATACATTTAATTAGTGTTTTAAAAAATCACATACTTCTGTTAATAAAATTCTCATATAATAATTTGCCTGAAAATCTTATACTTTTCAGTTTTCATTAATGAAATACATGGATTAAAATTATTAATCTTAATGATATATAAATTTTAGTGGAGTAGTGGCGGATGCAAAATTTTAGTTTGGGAGGGGAAAATTTATAGTAGTACCAATTTTTTTTACAGGGTTATATTTAAATATAAAAATCTAATTATAAAAATTCTTAGAGCTAGAGATATTAAAAAAAATTAAGGGAAAATATGAAAAAAAAATAAAAATTTTAAGATATAAAATTAAAAAATTAAAAATTATAGGTATAAAATTACAAAAAATTATAGTGTTAAAGAGTTAACTATAAAAATTTCATGAGTTTAAAAGGTAAAAATAAAAATTGAAAGAGCAAATATGAAAAAATATAAAAATTTAGGAAAACAAATATGAAAAAATTTAAAAAATTAAAGTATAATTTAAAAAAATAATAATAATGGGGGCTAAGGGGCTGTAGCCCCCCCCCCCCCCCCCCCCCTAAGAGTGGAGGTACAATTTTAAATACATGAAAAGGATATTTTATAAATTTGGATGAAAATATCACCAAAAACTTATATAAAATTAATGAAACTTATATAAAAATTAATAGTCCGTTTGGATAATAAGAATTTGAACTTTAGATTTAGATTTGAGTCAAATTTTTTGTTTAGATTATTAATATTGAGTGAATTTAAATTTGATTCAAATATCTAATAAAATTTACCAAGAATTTTACCTAGTTATTTCAAATCTATCCTCTCTATTTTTAATCTAAAATTTCTAATTTTTTTTTCAAATTTAAAATTTCTAATTTTTTACACTCTCCAAATAAAAGATTTATAAATTTATAGATTTCAAATCATAAATTTAAAATATAATATTTCAAATCTAAATCTATACATCCAAACACAACATAAGAGAATTCTTAAATATTTAATTGTGAGTCCTTAATAACAACTTAACTCATTTAAATCCTTAATCCAAATAGAGATATCAAGTTCACATTAGTGATTTTTGTGTATTGTAATTCTGGTTTCTTAGGCTTTTAGCCTCCTTCTCATTTAAAAAAAGTTCACATTAGTGATTTTTTTGAAAAATATACCAATCAAAATACTTTTATACTTTGTACAATATAAATAAAATATATATATTTTTTAATTTGTGTTAATAAAAAAAAAAACTGAAGAATTAGATTTTTTTAATTTTTCCCTGTGTAGACATGTGTGGTTTGATTAGATCAGCAAGACAAGACAATTGGGTTCTTAATAATCACCAATTTGATGAAAAATAATATCACCTGAAGGAAATTGACAATCAACTCAGCATTTCAAAAACCTTAGTGGGAACGTCAAAATTTTCCTTTGATCACGTAAATTTTGACTTCTAATTTGAATACTTTTGTTGTTGAAATGACTCAATAGATAAATTTAATTAATTTAGAAATTATTTAATTTTAATTTTCTTTTTCATGAAGGGTGTAGGTTTATTAATTTTTTTTTTTTGAAATGATAAATTAATTAATATTGTATGTGTACGAATTTATGCAAAGTGTAATAATAATAAGAGTTTATTTTTCTTTTTTAATTTAATTTTAATTAAAATTTGAATCCTAAACCTTAAAGCATTTTGGAAATGACACCAATACTACGAAATAAAAAATTGATATATAGGTGATAAGAGTATTTTTTTTTCTAACTAATTAATGAAGCTTTGATGAAAAAGAAAAAGATAAGAGTCATTTTTCAATTATGTTGGAATTGAATGATGACATGTGGTGTAAGTTGATGATTTTTAGTCAAGGATAAGATCATTTTGACCTTTGCCATAAGTCAATTTGTTTATACTTTACAAGTTTTTCAATTTCAATTGTAATATGGGATTTGCATTTTTTTTCTCCTTACCAAAACAACCGACACCCATTATCTCAATTATATATATATATATTCAAATTCGATTATATACTTAATTGTTGATTTATTATTTATTGCAGTTGAGTTTCATCACAGTATTGAAAAGGAAGAATCGATTCTAAATTTTTTGTCCAGAAAAAAATATGCTTATCATTAAATTATATTTCGGTGTGCAAATAACTCTTTTAATAATTGGATATACATATTGTTAAAAGATTAAAAAAATAATATAAATAAAATTATTAATAAAACCACTCGATATATAAAATTCCTGTAATAAAATGTTTTTAATAATATTATTATAAAAATTTGATAGCATTATTAATATTAATACTTGGCAACATTATTAACAGAGGTGACTCAGAAAGTAAGGCGACTAAGGCAATCATTTTAGGCTCCTGATTGATAGCTGCTTTCAATTATGAGTACTGAAACTCGTATTTAACCTCCCTTAAAAATCGCTTAACATTTTCTTAAGGCATTCATTTTTCCCGAGCGAGGGGAGGAGCGTTCGGGCGAGATTTCACAATAACTTAATATAATTTTGAAAATAAGATTATATTAGCTTTTCTTTTTCTAGAAAAAAAAAATCTATTAGCTTTTCCTAAATAGTAATATAAATCCATAATTTTTATCAACTATCTACTTAATTGTTGTCTCTCAAATAAAAAAAAAAACCCTAATGTTAATTTTCTTTAAATAAGAAGTATTTTTCTTTTGAAATGGGTACCTTATCTTATCTCTATCTTCTACTTTAAATTTTATTTTTTTATTTGAATAATTGACAAAAGAATTTCTCAAAATTTTCAATTGTTATTCATAATTCTCAAAGTTTTTCAGGTTCTATTGTTTACAAATTTAATTTAATTTATTAATTTATCTTAATTAGTTTTTAGTTTTAGTTTCATTTATTTGTTATTTTTCATTTGTGTCAACTTGTTAATTTTTGAAAATGACCGGTAGAATAATAAATATTTCAAAATTAATTATTTCTATTATATTGTAGATCAGACAATATTTTCATTTCATGATAGATTTGAACAATTTTGGAAATATGATGATATATTTGATTTTTTATTTTGTTTTGAAAAATTAAGATCATTTGATGATTGTAGTTTAAAAGAAAATGTTTTGACTTTGAAAATTTTTTTAAGCATGACATTCATTATGATATAAATGGTTTTGATTTGTTTTCTTAATTAAAAATTTTAAAAGAAGTTGCAAAAACAGATATTAATAATTCATTTGAAATACTTAATCTAATAAAAGAACTATGTTGTTTTCCAAATTGTTTTATTGCATATAAAATACTACTTACAATACATGTTACAGTTGTATCTGCAGAAAAAAGTTTTTCCAAATTAAAAATTATAAAAAATTATTTACGAACAATCATGTTTCAAGATAAATTAAATGGTTTAACAATTTTATTTATCAAAAATTATTTATTAGTTAAACTTGAATATAAAAGTTTAATTAATAATTTTATATATAGAAAAGGTCAGAAGTAAATTTAAAATTTAATCTTAATTTTTGGTTTATTTCAAAAGTACTTGTTGTTAAATTTCTCTTGATATGTTAACTTCTTGCAATTGTTACTTGTTACTTACTATTGATACCTTTATAGTCTTCAATTTAAAAGTTTCACTTAATGATTTTACCTTAAGCTTTCAAAAATTTTGAGCCGCCCCTGACTATTAATATATTATTATATGTTATTATAAATATACATTTGTTATTAATTGTTAGCCTTAATCATAATAATTAAACAGTATTAGTAATTTCGCAAGAAGAATTTCTCTTTTAGTATTTTTATCCCGAAATTTAAAATTTTGATCATTATTAATTATAAATTTTTTTAAATAAAATAAATAAATCTTTTCAATATCTAAGAATTTCTCCTTCATTAATTATGAGTAGTCTCTAGAGAAAATTATGGACCAAACGGTCAAAGCACTTATATCAACTATATTTTGTGCATAAGAGTTTTTCCTTTTTTCTTTATTTTGGGCTACCGCCAGCTAAAAAGAATTGACGATAGTTCTATTATTTCACTTTTTTTTTATTATTTATTTTAATAAATATAAATATGCTCTTTACAGATTTGCTAGTGTTATTTTTTTTCAATGTTTTTGTTCTCTGTTATGTTTTTTTTAATGGAGATTGTTTGTTCGTGAAATGATTTGTTTTTTAATTTAAGAGTTATTATTATTACTAATCTAATTATTCAATGACACCCATCTTATTTATTATTAATAAATTATTATTGATAAAATAAGTAATAGAAATAACGGTGCCGTAATTGAAATCAAAGTTTTGATTTTTTTTTATTTGAGTTATTAGCATTTTTTTTTTTTTCATTGATAAAGGAGTTGTTAATTTGAGAAATTTAGTTTAACATTATTTTTCTCATAAGGTCTTCCTTGAAGGGGTGGAATAATTAATTAGATTAGTTTAGTTGAAATAACTGAGAATACTTGAGGAAATTAATCACTTAGTATTGACATTTTGGAACACAATTTTGACTAACAAAAGAGAATCAGTACTAGTCCTGCATTAACGGCAAAGCCAATATTTCTGCAAGAAAATTGTGGGTATAGCTATTTACAATTCCACATAAAGTGAAGCCTCCCCTAGAAACACCCTTTTGTTATTACAATATTTTTTTAATAAAAATTAGAAAATATTTTCTCTCTTTTTATTTTTTGGTAAAAAATGGAAAAGAAAAATTGAATTAACTATAACTATATAGCAATCATAAATTGAGATGGCAAATGGATTGGTTTGGGTAAGTTGGAATTGAATAATTTCATAATCCTATTAAATTTCTTTTTTTTTAATGGTTCAAATTTAGTAATTTTTATGTTGCATGTGAATCAAGTTATTCATAAAAGTAAACTATAAATAAGAGCTATGTTGCACGAAAACGGAAACGGGAAACGGACACTCGGAAACGGTATTTTCAAAAAATATAGGAAACGAAACGTGGAGGAAACGCGCAAATATAAAAAAAATATGAGGGTATATTTATAAATATTAATTTATATATATACAAAAAATATAATAATTTATAAATATATATTTAATAATTTTAAGTATATATTATAAATATATAATTATAAATATATATAAATATATAGTAAAAATAATA
>CATKHJ010885529.1:0-11969 GCA_949750685.1 Vernicia montana
TCCAAAACAAAAGGTGAATGTTATGATTTTTACAAATAATTTCTGAATGATTTTGGAAATCAAATAGTTTTGAAAATACCTGAAAAGAATTAAAGTCCTCTAGATGAATGATGTTTAAGGATAAATGATCAGCACATCAAAATGTGTTAGAGTAGACTATAATATTAAATATTGAGGAGCTTATGAGTTAGTGGAATTTAAAAAGAAAATGAATATGAGAAGATCTTATAGATGATTATGATAAATGTAATCATGTTTTGAGGATAAATTCTAATGTGGATTTAAGAGAATTAATATATATTTGAGGTTTATATCAATTGTAAATGAATTCAGGAAGATAGTTGATTGGAGATTGTGATTTTAAATTATAAAATTTGAAGATTTAGTACTAAGTAATCATTGACTATAAATGAAATATTGGAGTAACAGTTAAAGATATTAAGGAATGATTATACGATTTATTTGATGGATTTTTATGGTTTATGTTTTGGCGCATCTATGAGAGTTAGAATCGGGTATGAGTTTCAATTGTGGTATCAGAATGCGCAACAGAAGCGTAGTGGAGAAAGTTGGCTTGAGTGTGTAGTACCTGCTCAGGTTTTGAAAATTCGAGGACGAATTTTCTTAAGGGGGAAGATTGTAATGACCTGAATTTTTATTTATTTTTAGAAAATATTATTTTCACATGAAAATATAAATATTTAATTCGATTTACTGTATTTACATTTAATGAGAATTTGAATTATCATTATTATTTTAAAATATAATATTTGACTATATTTTATTATGTTTATATGAAAAGTAATGAAAATTTGGTATAATTGATAATTTATGAAATCATAATATTTATAAGGTTATAAATTACAGCTTGATTTATAATAGTTTATTATTTAAAGGATTAATTAAATTAATTAAGAAAATATTGAATTTAATATTGATATTAAAGTTTAAGTAAATTAATTAGTAAATCAAATTATTATTTTGAATTATAGAATTAAAGTAAATTAATTAATTTATTTAATTTTTAGAGAAGCAGAGAAAGCGGGACAGAGAGAGAGAGAGAATCAGAAAAGCAGTTGGATCACTGCCGTCCGGTCACCAGAACGGAGCACGCGCCAGACCACCAGGAAGAGGAGGCCAGGACGCTTCCAACGACATCAAGCCGGTCGCCGTCCGCCGCCGGAACATCGGCCGGCCAGAATTCTTTCGAGCTTTGTTTCGTCGACTTTTCGACCTTCGTTTCCGATGATTCTCATACCGTTGGATTCCTTATCTCGTAAGCTTCGATTCGGTATCTCATTTGTGAATTTTGGTGAACGTTGAAATTTTCGCCTAAATACGGTGTAATTTCAAATCTGCCGATGCGTTTTTCTGCAATCTTCCGACGAGTAAAAATGAGTGGTGCATATTTTCGGTATTCACGCTTCGATACGAAATTATTGACACCAATTTCGCCGCTATCCTACACCGTTGATATTTTCCGATGACTTTTTCAGCGACTCTCTGATGAGTGCGTCCGACAGTCCAAAAATTATCCTTGATGATTAATTTGATGTTAGAATGGTTTATTTCCGCGTAACGAAATTATTATGAATTTAGATAGTTAATTGTAATAAATTCTATTCCTGATAATATATTTGTTATGCAGTAATTGAGTATCATGCGTCTCTCCAGTTGCGAGATGTCGCGCTTGAGGAGATCTAATTGGAGATCTGTCTAGTTTGTGAGTTATATAACTTAATATAATGCTCCATTCCTTTTTATTTAATTAATGTTTCACTTGCATTCATACATTGATTGTTTAGATCTTATATATATATATAATTATGTACTATGAGTAATTATTGGGCATTCTGGCACATGTATGTGAACGATTTATTAATTATGTGTTGCATAATTATTGTGAATGCTAGATAGAGTTGGGATGACACAGGGATCACTAGGAATGTGAATATGATATATGATGGATGAGCTTTGACTGGTATATGACAGTTCAGGAGCTTGCTCATCGCTCACTGCCGCCAGTCGGGTCGCTGCATGGCTACGACCAGGGACAGCTGGTACCCTATGTATTGGATTAGTTAAGTAATTTCAGTTGGACACAGAGAGCCAAGGTGGGGGTCGGCTCCCCGTATTGAGGTTTAGTATGATTTCTGTGGACTGATTCCTATCCTTGATTGATTATGTGATTGCTTATATGGATGACATTATGCACTAGCATTTCCAGCATTCGAATGACACGTTATATTGATAACTATATAATTTATTGAGTTGAACGCTCATTCATGTTCACCAATTTTTCCTAAGTTGCAAGTTGAGCTTGAGAAGTAAATTTATGTTGAGTTATTCCTGCCTTTCATCCTTCGACAGTGAAATGTATTTATTTTATTCAGATATGTAATTAATTTTATATTGTGTTATATTATTATTACTCTAGCACTCTGCATTGTTATTCTGTTAATTGTATTTCTATTCAGAGGTATGATTTTATTAAATGACAAGTTTGAGGAAAACAGAGGTTCCTCGTTATAGATGTTATGGATGTTGTAAAATTTCTGTTGAGCATGAACCTGATGACGAGATTGTTGTTAATGATGTTATTGAGATAATTGCCCTGAGTGGCATTGATGTGGTGTTTTGCACAGGTTCTGCTTAACAGGTGGGCCCACAGCCCTTGATTTGTGACAGTTACAGCTGTCACATTGATGTTGTGTAGTTTTATGAGCAGTCAGGCTTACTACGGGTTTTGAAAGCCTTAAGCTTTCCCGTTCCCTAGTGTTGGTCACGTGCCTTCGGGTTCGAGGCGTGACATAATGTTGCAGATATTTAATAATGCCATTTAACACTTAAAATTAAGAATTTCAGCACTTATTGGTTTGAAGTTGCTTGATAATATTTGTTTTAAAAATTTCAGTTAATCTAAAAATCACTTAATATGATAAGTCAATATTTTTAATTTAAAATTTACACTGAATACAATAAATAATTATATTTTTAAATAGTTTTACAATTTAAAAATTATATCACTTATTTTATTTAGTATTTAAAATTTTAACACTTAATTTTCAATTTTATCAAACATCACATTAGAAGTTATTATATGTTGTATGACCTAGAGATAGTAATTTGTGTGAATTTTAGAATTTTTAAAATAAATGCAAATATCAATGTAAGTATTATAATAAAGCAAATAAAAATAATAAGCATAATTTTAGAAGCTTATTAAAATTCAATTACCATAAAAAGTACATAATGATAGGAAATTTATAAATATTCAATACAATCTAATAAGTTATAAGCAATGTATTTGGTTTACACTAATTAGAATTGTTTTCTTCATAATTAATATAATTTATTTGAAAAATATTAAATAATATATAAATATATTTCGTGTTTGTGTATATTTATATATGTGCTATTTTAAACTTATTCAAGTAAATTTTTCTCAATTTATACTCATTCTATATTTAATTTGAATTTCAACGTACTAAATTCAAATCAATCTGAAATACTAATAGAAAATGTTTGGAATGAATGAATAATTTTTTTTTTTTTAATATTAGGAAGATCCTAATTTTTTTTTTTTTAATATTAGGAAGATTCAATGGGTCGAAATAATATTTTAGGTAACATAATAGGAGTAGTCATTTCCTTTAATATCTCTTATAAAATTTGTGATAATTCTTTTGTTATTTGAGAGATTCAAATTAAAATCTTCCACTTCTCATATCTTTAAAGGAAATAAGAAAATCAATCAGAATATATATAATTGGCTAATGAATGAATAATTTGAATTTCAGGAAAACCCGACTTAATATACAGTCCTACAAGTCCTGCCTTAATTGCTTTCCAGATTTTCTGTGAATTTATAATTATATATAACATGATTTTTTTTTAATTATATAAAATGAGTAACGATTAAATGAGGGCTGTTTGCACTAACTCTAACCCCACCAACAATTTTTTTAAATTTAATTTTACTTTATTGAGAATTTGGAAAAACTCATTGAAAAAAGTTCAATTACATTTAATTTTATCAATAGAGTTAAATTAAATTTTTATGTAAAAGTTATTCCAAACATTAGATATATAGATAAAAAAAAAAAAAATCAATTTATTTTATTTTTTAATAATAATTACTAATATTAAAATTTTAGAAGAGCAGGAACATATCTATATACTTTGATTATAAATTAAATTTTAATTAAAATTTTATGAAATAAAATGGCTTTTATTTATTTTGAAATTATTTTTTTAATACTAAAAGAATTTAATTTTATAAATTGCCTTCTTTCAAACATAAAAATTGATAAAATAAATTTTATTCGAATTAAATTCTCATAAAATTTGAGTTTTCAAACAAGAAATTCGAATACGATTGAGATTTTAAATTAGTGGGATTAAAGAAAAATATATATGAACAATAAGTTCGTATAATTTTTCAAAAAGCAACATAAACTTTATTATTCTGAACATTTCTTATAAATTTTTCATTATTATTATTATTATTAAAAATAATGAATATTTTTAAATTTAAAATATTATTTATTTAAATAATACGCAATTAGAAAATATATATTCGATAGACAAAACTCCAAAAATTCATTTTGGGTTTGAAAATGATTTTTTTTAAAAGATTAAATTTATATCAAAACAGACAAACGCAATAATAACTTGTTTAATACATAATCATATATGCAGAACATAATATTAAATTTTTTTTTTTTATAACTTTTCGTAGAGGTGACAAATCCTTACTTGACACTAAAATCTAATCCAAACTCGCCCGAATTTGTATGAAACCCAAAATGACTAAACCTACGACGTTGCTTGACCACATGTAATCCATTTGACCCGACCAAAAAGATGACACTTGATTCAAAATCAATTAATAAAGATATAAAAATTAATAATTTGAAAGTATTATTTTCTACTAAAAAGAAAATATTATGATATTAAAAAAAAATTGAAATTATTTTTTTTAATCTAATATAATTTTAACTCACAATCTCCTAAAAAATATTATTAATTACCATTAGATCACACTAACATAACTTATACCATTATATCGCATTGACACAATTTATATATATATATGATATAAGAATTTTTTATTATTAATCATTAAATGTAAAAATATTTCAAATAAATTGAATGGCAATTTAATATATAAAATGTTGCTAAAACATTGTTTAAGTGATAATACATAAAAAAAAGAAAAAGATATATTAACATTGATTAAAATATAAATTATATGAAAATAGAGATAAATATTTGATTTAAAAATAAAATAAATTATTTGCTATTAGTTTATTTGTCTTTTCGGTATTAAAATTTTACTATTTGAAATATTGACAAATTATATATATGTTGATTATGATATATATTAATTTGGATGGGCTTTTGAGAAATTGTACTAGAAATTTTAATTATTTATATAATAGATTGTTAGACATATGACAGTATATATAGTGCATCTGAGTTTATATGAAAAAGAAACTAAAAAGTAATGTATTTTATTTATGTAGATTTTAATTTTTAATAATTATCTTTGTTTGTTACTATTTATATATTTCATTTTATGTTTATATTTAATTTTAGAAAATTATACCTATGGAAATTTATTTTTCAATTTACTTATAAAAGATAATGTTATGTGTGATCCGCCATTAACTGCAGATACTGTCACAAACTCAGGCATATCAAGAGCAATTGTCTCATTTTCTCATCAAAACTGAAAGACAACCAACCTGAGTCTCGAACAATATCAGAAATTGGAACATCTTCTACTAATGTTGCTATACTAGACAACTTCGTCTGCTTCTCCTCTGTCCTCTCTCACTCTTTCAAATTTCGAATCTATGTTTAAAAATGTTATGTCTTCCAGTGTCTCCTCCTCTAGTATTATGTCTGTAAACCCAGGTAACAAAAATTAGTTAATTGACTCTGCATATAGTAATCATATGACCTATGATCCTAGCATGTTTTTATAAAAAACAAAGAACAATTTTTTACCTCCTATTCATATTGCTGATGAAAGCAAAATTGATATTAGTCATGTTGGCATTATTTCTTCTCCTAATCTAAATTTACTTGATACGTATCTAGTGTCTTTCCTAGCTGCAGATCTCATCTCCGTAGGCCAATTGTGTGATCAAAGATTAACTGTCATTTTTTCCTCTAATGAATGTTAGGTATAGGATCCGTGGACGGTACGCTTTCTGGGGGGTGGAGGCAAGATCGGGAGGTTGTTTGAACTCACTTCCCTCCAAATTCCTCAAAATGCTCTCTCTACTACAACCAGTTTTTCTCCATTATTCCAGTGGCATTTGCATTTGAATCATGCCTCGCTCAGTAAATTTCGTCCTTTAATTTCTAGTGGTGTTTTAGGGAATGTTAAAATTGTAAAACTTCAATGTACACATTGTCAACTTGCTAAACAATTTGCTTTATCATTCAACAATAATAACTCTCTTTGTGATGTTCCATTCGGTTTAGTTCACTCTGATATTTGGGGACCTTCTCCTACCCCCACTGTTGGTGATAATCGATATTTTTTTATTTTTATTGATGATCACTCACGTTTTACTTGGCTCTTTTGTATGAAAAATATATCCGAGCTTCCTCAAATCTATATTCAGTTTGCAAAGATAGCCAAATACAATTTTCACAACCGATAAAAATCTTTCAGACTAATAATGCTATGGAATACAAAGAGTCTAGTCTTTTATAGTTCCTTCATGAACAAGGAACTTTAGTTCAATGATTTTGTCCTAATACTTCCCAACAAAATGATAGAGATGAATGAAAACATCGTCATATATTAAATTCTATTAGAGCACTCCTACTATCCTCTGGCTGTCTGAATTTTTTTTAGGGAGAAGCTGCTTTAACCACTGTATATACCATTAATCGTCTTCCCACTCCATTTCTCGGTAATATCTCTCCCTTTGAGTAACTATATGGTATGTCTTCTGATTATAACTTTATCAAAGTCTTTAGATGTGCTTGCTTTGTTTTACTCCAACCTTATGCGTTCACAAAACTAGAACCTCGTGCTTGTCTCTGTTGTTTACTAGGATATGGAATCGAACATAAAGGTTATCGGTGTTGGGATCCCATTTGCAATAGATTGCGTATATCTCGCCATGTTGTCTTCTGGAAAAATACTATGTTTTCTAGTATCTCTAAATTTCATTACTCCAGTACTGATTATATATTTACTAATCTATCTATGGAGTTCTTTCCGCCTGGTGATACAGAAATATCTACAGATTCAACAACAATACCTGATTCTCCTACCCCGTAAATGGTCTAGTTTGAGGAGAATGTGCCTATTACAACTGAGCCTGTGCCTATCCCTACTTTTTCTCTACCAATTGAGGAACGTTATCATTCTACTCGGGTAACTCAAAAACCAGTATGTTTTAATGATTATCATTATTATTCTAGTTTTCTTTCTTTCCATGAGACTCGTAATTACCGTGAGACTAGTTCTGACCCTCTCTGGTAACAAGCAATGGCATAAGAAATCCAAGCTCTTGAGAAAACTAATACTTGGGACTTAGTTGATCTTCTTACAGGAAAAACTCTAATTGGCTGTAAGTAGATTTACAAAATTAAAACTCATTCTGATGGATCAATTGAACGATATAAAGATCGTCTGGTTGCCAAAGGATACACACAAGAATATGGCATTGACTATGAAGAAACTTTTGCTCTTGTTGCACGATTAACTTCCGTTCGGTGTCTTTTAGCCGTTGTTGCTATTAAACAATGGCCACTTAGTCAGATGGATGTCAAAAATGCTTTTCTTAATGGAGATTTGCTGGAAGAAGTCTATGTGCATCCTCCACCTAGCTATTCATCTTCACAGAAAGTTTGTCGGCTCAACCATGCACTATATGGTCTCAAACAAGCTCCACGGGCCTGGTTTGCCAAATTCAGTTCAACACTGGAAACATTTGATTTTCATTCTAGTCCTCATGACTCTGCCTTATTCATCAGACAGACAACTCAAGGCATAACTCTCCTACTTCTCTATGTTGATGACATGATTATTACAGGGAATAATGTTACTAGCATTTCTGATCTCAAATTACTTCATCGTCAATTTGAGATGAAAGATTTTGGCTCTCTCAGTTATTTTCTGGGACTTGAAATCTCTTGTGATTCAACTGGTTCCATTCTTACTCATACAAAATATGCTTCTGATTTGCTTTCTCGCACATGAATTACAGACAATAAAACTACTTCCACACCCATTGAATATAATGTTCGTCTCACTATAACTGATGGCTCTCTTATGGAGGATCCTACCTTATATAGACAATTGGTTGGAAGTTTAATCTATCTCACAGTCACTAGACCGGACATTCCTTATGATGTTCATGTCGTCAATCAATTCATGTATGCACCTAGATCCATTCATTTTGCTGTAGTTCTTCGCATCTTCTTTAGTTTTATCAGGTTATTCTGATGTAGATTGGGCAAGAGATCTGACAGATAGACGATCAGTAACGGGTTATAGTTTTTATCTTGGAACATCGCTTATTTCTTGAAATAGCAAGAAACAGTCAGTTGTAGCTCACTCAAACACAGAAGCAGAATATTATCCCTTAGCCGATGCAAGTTCCGAACTTCTATGGCTCCATTGGCTTCTTAATGACATGGGGGTTAAACAATCAGCAGCTACTATCCTTCATTATGACAATCGCAGTAGCATTCAAATTGCTCGCAATGATGTCTTTCATGAATGCAGGAAGCATATAGAAATTAATTGTCACTTTGTTCGATATCATCTTTTTTGCAATACTATTCACTTAGTCTCTATCACCTTTGCCAATCAAGTTGCTGATATCTTTACAAAATCACATCTTTCAGCAAGATTTCAAAATTTGTGACGCAAACTCAAAATGTCTTCTTTGCTACCTTGAGTTTGAGAGGGGATGTTAATTAGTTAGTTGTTAGTGTGAATATAAAATCACCATAGTCAATAATGTAAAGCTCCTTAATTCACGGTACTTCCACACTCACATGCACTACAACTTATTTTCACATACAAACTAGCTCCTTCTCTTCTGTTAAGCCAATAATCAAGCCTACAAATGTGCACAACAGATTGCACCATAAGTTTATAAATAGATTGTATATATTTTGTAATCAAGTAACAAATCAGGAGAAATATAGCAACTATATTTTTTTCTCTGCGAAATTCATTCTCGAGTAACAATATATATATATATATGATAATAAGAAAAATAAAACCATTGGATTGTAGGATTCTCAATAAATTAAAATGCAAATATGAAGCAGCAGGCAGAAAATTGCCATGTCTGTGTAAATGTACCAAGGCCAGTTCATTTTGCTGGGGTACAAGTAGCTACCTAGGTTCTAATTTCTAACAGGATTCACATAAGAAGACACAAGTCATGAACTTGTGAAAAGACTGACATTTCAATGAATATATTCACTTTGAGTTTATTGCTGATGGGTCCTAAAACCATTAATATTTTCAAGCTCAATAACTATGTTCACTTTGAGATTAAAGATGTATTAAAATTGTTTGTTGTTCATATTTAATTTTTACACTCAACTTATAAACTATTATATAAAAAGTGTGAATTAATTATTCATTATAATTAAATAAGAGTAACAATTGATATCATTAATTAGAGTTAAGCCTTACCTAAAAATTTGTCTGCCTTGATATAAGTTTTGGTATACAGAGTTGCTGCTTTTGCAGACTAGCAATCAAAATAGTAGCAAACTTAGTAAATATGTGCGTGTATATTTCATTTTCATATGCATGATTGTATTTCTCTTTTCAATTGAAAAAAATTGTGAGTTAATTACTATATTTGTTAGTCACTATTTTGTTTGATTTGGGATCATCCAGCGACTAAGCATTCTCATTTTCGATTGCAAATTTAATTTAGATAATGCATATTTTAATTAGATAATAAATTCAAATTGGATTCTTTCCTCTTTAATATTTAAAAAATAAATAATATACAAAATCAAGTCAGTCTTAATTATACTAAATGTATATATACCACCTCTAATATGAGAATAATACATAGAAGTAAAAAGGTATTGATGTCTGGAAAAAATAATTGGAATATCATAATAAATTTTTAAAATACCAATCTGAGATTGGATTTGCTTGACTCGGTTTGATCGGCCACACAGCTTTGTGCTTTAAGGAAAAAAAGAAAAACCCTTCAAAAGAAAAGAAGTGTGCTTGGCAAGGTTTTTAAGACCCGACCTGTTCTTTTAACGAAAGAAGACAAATGATTAAGGGTCAGAGGTTGAATTAGAATTGAACCATAATTAAAATTAAATATTATATAAAATAATTTTATTAGTAAAATTATTATAAGTTATAAATTAATAAAAATGAAATGAAATTATTATAATTTATTAATATATAAAAATATTCTAATAAATAAATTTCACTATAAAAAAACTTAAAATATCTTTTAGACCATAAAATTTTAAAATAGTAATTCTATAATAAAATAAATATCTAAAACAAAATTTTAACTAGAAACAAATATATTTATATATGCTAATAAAAAATTAAAGTTAAAATGATTTTACTTGATTTTTTATAGGATGAATTTGATAAATATAATTTTTTTAGCCTTATAAAAAGAGGGTGAGAAGATTTATTAAAAGTAATTTAAAAATAGGAGGGGATATTTGATTTAATATATAAAAGTAATAACATTCTATAAAAAATAAATTAAAATTTTTATAAATTAAAATTACAATTATTATGGTGAAATTGAATAATTATTAAATATGTTAGAATTGTAAAATTAATTTATTGTAGGGGTAAAATTAGAAAATTTTATTTGGGCAATATTAATAGAAGAAAAAAAATGAAAGGTTAATTTTTTTTCTAAACTTTCTAATATTTTTTTTTAAATAACAATAAATTGTTATATATATTTTTTTCATAAAAATACATTTTTAATTAAATAAATTTTTATTGATCTTTCATTTTTATTAACCCCTCGAATAGCCCCTCAAGCTAGGACGTTGATAAACTTCTGTTTCATGATACACAATTGAATAAGAAACTAGATTTGTTGTAACAAAGAATTAAGGAGGATTCACAGGCCTGCTACTACTACAACCTTGGTTTAAGTGAAACCCTTTTGGGGAGAAGTGGTTCCTCCCTTCTGTGAGGTACATGATGGCGAGTCGCTTGCTCTGGATTATGATAATCTCCTTGAAAGCTTCTACAAAGCCACCTTCCATTTGAAGCAATCATACTCGCAGGTAGACCTTGGATATGGTTAGATGGTTTTCTAATGGCTCTCATGAATTGTACTAATATGGCCTTCATTGGTTCCTCCTTAAATGGTTTTTCTATAGGTGGATTGTTAGTACCAGGAAAAGAGCGACCAAAAGGATTGGGAGTATCTTGATGACCAATAGGCAAACCTGATGAGTTTTCATCCCAGAAATTCTAATTTCGGGCTTTTTACCATAAAATATTATTTTTAAAAAAAATTTACTCAAATATGCTAAATTTTTAAAAATTTACCAAGATATCTCACTTTTTTGATTTTTTGACTTGCTGATCCACAATCTAATAGTCAAACTACCGGATTTGTAAATTTTTTTTTGAAAGTTTTGAACTAAGACAACCGGAAATTTGACTATCAGTTTCCATTATTTACCTAATTTATTATTTACCTAGTTACTGTATTTGGCCACTATATATGTCCATGCAAGTTGCAGTAAACCAAATGTTTTCTAACTATTTAATAATAAATAAATATTTTCATTTTAATGCATTTATTTGATTTGATTACCAAATTAAATGTAAAATTATGAAAAAAGAATTCTACATCTTGATTTGATTTATTTGGTATTTAATAAAATTGAATACTAAATTTTAAATTAAATAATTTAAGTATTGAATTTTTAGAGTATAAAATTATTTAAATAGTTTT
>CATKHJ010885689.1:0-11977 GCA_949750685.1 Vernicia montana
AAACCAAAAACCTAGTCCCCGAGCCCAAACTTGGTTCGAAGATTAGTGATTTTATCCTTGGGTAAATTAATCAAAAGATTAATAAATTGGAGTCAAATTGGGTTTTTCCTTAATTTTTTCATTTAAAATAAATTAGGGTGGAAACTCCCGAATCCTTTTTGAAAAATCAAAAAATCAAATTTCTGAAGCGATAGCCGCTTCCAATCGTGAGCACCAAAACCCGTTCCTTAACCTCCCTTAAAAATCGCTCTCGCCTTTCCTTAAGGAATTTTTCTCCGAGCGAGGAGAGGGGCGTTCGGGCGAGGCCTCACACACATATCATTTCATATCCCAAGATCAGAACCTGAGCACATATTTACTTATTCTTCTCATCACATACTCATCAATAGTATCATAGTATTCATCAATTAACTCATACATATTCTTCTTTCCATATAACTCTTATTACATACACAACAATTACAATACTCCTTTAACATCCATGGAGCTACTACAATAACTTTAACAATTACATATACGCATATATCAAATGGAACTTTACTCTAATAAGAAAATCCTCAAATGAAGAATGATGCTTGAGAAACCACTTGCTCACTATGCTGCTCTCCTGAAAAATGGAATCACTAATGAGATAAAGTAGTGAGTAAAGAATATGCTACCATACTTGTGAGGCTAGGTATCTCAAGGTTAGCTCACAAGGATGACTTATGTTCACTTATCACTTGGTTCATATACATATACTTATATTCACGAAATGAAGGATATAAGAATCATATTAATAAATGAACTTTAATATACGAAGATTTATGATTAATCTTTTGAACTTGGACTCATATATTTGGAGTATCCACTTTAGGCATACATGATTTCTTATAACTCTTAATTTATGGATGTTTAAGTCTTATAATCACATGAACATATTTTATAGTACATTGGATTAGTGATTTTATACAGTTTATCTTTAAAACAATAGTTCATCTAGATTGACTTTGATATTACATATATTAGACTTATATATATAAATACAATATATTAAAAACTAAAAAGTACTTTTGAAACTATAGAGTTCTTTGGATTTGTTGGGAGCATGTACAAGTTTAATTTAAAATCACTTAAATAAAATATATAATAATTCTTTATTCATATAAGATTAGAAATGGAAAGTAACATACGTCACATATAGGATTTGGAGGTTTAGTAAAACTTATACACTTTCGAAAATACATATATAAATAGAGATCTCATGATCAAATACTTATTTTCAAATGGCTTGTAAAATCAATAATTCATATATCGTAAAAGAATATTAGATTTAAAATATTAGATACTTTGAGTTTAGTATTAAAAGAACGTACTATAAGTGAAATACGTATATATATATAAAAGGGTTTTTGTATACTCTAACTCATATAACTTTGAATAACATGTATACTTATATGTCATAAATGTCAAGGTCGATGACATTTAGGCGATTTAGCTTAGAAAGCAAATGGCATATGGTTATCTTATTTTAAAGATCAATTTGGCTTACATATCACTGTATTTTTCATTATCAAATAAGGTCATATACTCATGGGTCTTTCAATCAATTGGATTGGTCTCAATGAAAGAAGTGCTCATAACTCATAGCTTATCAATTGGTTTTAACAGAGATCATCACATTTGTTGGGTAGAGGCATTATAGCATACCCGAAGCAAAGGTTCCCCTACGAACATGCTCTCATAACAATAGTTGGGACAGAGGCACTTGTGCAATGTCCAAAGCATAAAGCTCCCTTATAGTTGGGGCAGAGGCACGTATTTTGGCATAACCTGAAACAAAGGCTCTCATATGAGCATACTCCCATACCTGTGTACACAGTCCCCATACATATCAATTAAAAGATCTCTGGCACATATCTCTTAGTTCATATAGAAAGAATCAATAATATTCATGGTTCAAATGGCTCATATGGTTTCATGAAAGGAATGTCAACATTTATGGGATTCACATAGTTCTCATGGTTATTTCAATGGCTATCATCTTGTGGTACAATCTCATGATCATGGTACTTTTAGAAATGAGTACATTCACATACACATATACTTATACACATATTCAACTTATCATTTTAGGGACTCATAACATATACTCGTACTCATTACTTTTTGGAAAATATATAAATAGACTTTGTAAATCTTTAAAGATTTTCAAATAATTTTCATGGAGGGATTTTTAATAATCTAATAATGAGCAATTATTTATATGTAACATATAACAAGTATCAAATAGATACATTGTTCTCATGATGGCAAATTGCCTAAGAATTTTGAATCAAACACAAAGGCCTCATATGAATGAATAATATAACTAGCATAATTCATGAACAATATGAATTATCTCATAATACAAGAAATTTTGTTCTTGGTGGCACATACAATGAAGAAGGCATTATAAGCCTTTATGGTTTCAAATACAAATATAGTAGTATATTTTCTACTTACCTCTTGCTATTCCTTTCCAATGCTCATATCACCATTTTCATGCATATAGCTTGTAATTTCCTTTGCTCTCTTACCTACACATGAAATCCCAAATCAAACATTGAACATATCTCATGAAACCTTAACCATATCTCTTGATATCATAAACCTAACCATAGATTCATCATTCTAAAACCTTAATAACAATTATAACTCTTAGCCATTAACAAAAATCCCCAAATTAATCTTAGGGTTCATAGAAAAATCTTGCTATCAATTAATCACTTGCATAAACATTAATATTAGCTTCTATCTAACTCATAAAAGATGTTACAACACTCTAATAACAAAACTCATAAAGAAAATTGAAAGATTGAATACTTACCCAAAATATCTCCTTCATACTCAAATCCAAATATTCAAGAATTCATAGAGAAATTCACCTTAAATCTTGTATATCCTTTGATATCTTGAGTATAAATGACTAATCTTAGCCATGGAGGAACATATATGGAGTTTGAGAGGGTTTGGGGTCAGTTGGGGTCGAGAAAATGAAGATAAAATTAAGTTTTTGCTTAAAATACCGATCTTCCTTGCTATTTATATACCCATATGAGTCACGAGCCTTAATTTGAGTGTCACGGTCGTGACTTTGAGGCAGTAGCCAATTTGAAGTTACTCCTTAAAGTTCACCCCGACCTTTCTTCACTTTTTTTGTGATAACTTTGGTTACGCTTATTCAAATGACTTGATTCTTTTTTATAATTAAATTAGACACATAAACCTACAACATATCCAAAATTTAGATCAAAATATGCACTACACAATTCATAGTAAACTTTAAAACATTTTCTTGAAATTGTGCAAGGTCACCCAGAACAGTCCCACATTCTTCGCTATAACTCATAACGTATACATCCAATTGAAAAACTGATTTACCCTCATTTAGTTTACACATAAATGAACATTTTTTATTTTTTACACCTTGTCCAATTCAGCCTCTAAAGTTATCAAAGTAAATGCATAATCTCAGACTTCCTACCTAAATAACAATCTGAGTCAGTCTTAATCCAAGAATAATATCTTCTCACACACATCATATTTTGCAAAACTGATTTATAGACATTTATATGAGATGTAACTCTATAATTTTCATGTTTTTCATTTTCCTTAATTCTTCCTTTAAGTCCACAAAAACATAGGTACAATTTTCTGACCCGATAACATGATTACATGAATTATGAACTTAACTCTTTCAATTTAAGTTCCTTTCATAATTCTAATCAATTATACTCACTCCTTCATTGCAACACTTGTTCTTCATCTAGTTTAAATGAAAAAAATTCATACTCAAACTTATGACTTGGTATTTAACATATAATACTCATCCATACTCTTTGCTTATAAGGTTAATATGTAGTTGAAATATTACATTTTCCCCTCCTTATAAAAATTTGTCCCCGAATTTTCTCATAGAGTGGTTAATCCTTAATTCATGCATTATGATCATTAGTACACAAACTATTATGCTTTCCCATCACTCATACAATCCTCACTCTGTTTACATGATTAAGTCTTATAACGCATCTTACACATAACACATCATCATATATGCAATTATTATACAATCTATTATCCTTTAACTCGTTCTTACCATTAATTACTCATTATCATTCATACTTCTCATAGTCACATATACATATTATGTTCATCACACTTATGCTAAACATTACATACTTAAGTTCTATTAATTAATATAAAACTCTAATCTTATATAGTCATATTACATCCATATGTATCTTTACATATTAGATATCCATAATGTCATGTGAATTCATCATAGTCTTGAGAACGTTTTAGAGCTCTCTTCTTCGAGGGAATTCCTTGATGAAATGACCGGGTTTACCACATCTTAAACATGCCCTCGTAGCAAATCTACATCTCCCTTTATGCTTCTTCTTACAAGTAGAACACGTAGGATACTCATAACAATGCTGCATCGAACTAGATGTACTCATAACTCTTGAAGTAGTATTCACTGTAGTATCTTTAGTTTGATCCTGAGTCTGAGCTTCTCCTCGAGGCTAACTCTGACTCATAAGTAAAGCCACATTTCCATATTTCCTCACTTGTGAGCTACTTTCCCCTCTCTTACTATGATTACTCTAACCTTTAGACTTCTTCTTCAATTCTTGGTCCTCATATGCACTTTCTTCCTCATATCTTGCCTCTAATTGCTTAACTTTATCTATCAACCTTGATCGAGAAGTGAATTTTGTAGCACATAGAGCATTATACAGTGGAAGTATCAATCCTTTCTTGAATCTGTTAATCCTTACTGCCTCAGTTGGAATAATCTCCGATGCATACTTGCTCAACTATTAAATTCCTTAGCATACTCAGTCACAGTCATGCCCTTTTGCCTTAACTTTTCAAAATGAACTCTTCTATTGTCTTTTTCACCCTCAGCCAAGAATTCATTCATTAGATCTTGCTTAAACTCTTCCCAAGTTGGAGGATTTTCTCCATAAAATCTATCTTTCACATTCTCTCAAAACCAATCTTCTGCATAACTATTCAACTAAACTCCCACTAGTTCTATCACTCTAGCATCTGAACAGGGTAATCTTCGGACTAACTTGTCCATTCTTTCAAGAAATTCTTGCAAGTCCTCATCTTTTTCACCTTTGAACTCTGGTGGTCTTAACTTCCTAAAATCATAGATAGGGACTCCCTCATCATTTAACATTCTTCTTATTACACGTCTAGGTGCAAGCACATGTGGGAGAGGCGGATCCCGTTGCCTCTCTCTTATCATCCTCTCTCAAAGGAGTCGATTTTCTTCCCATAACTCCCTCATCTCTTGTCTCATAGCACCCATATCCTCTTTGGGCACATGCTGATCTTCTACTCTCACATAATGTTGATTTCTAGGTGGCATCCATAAAATAAACACAAATATAAGAGGAATCAACACATATGATATCGCAGATCTATTATAAGAAATGACATCAATTGACATGAAAATACATTCCTAGGCTCCATGGTGTTACACATAACCTATGACTCACTTTGCCTCATATAGTATATTCTAGACTTTAACCTTTGCTTTGATACCACCTTTGTCATGACCCAACTTCTGAGTCACGATGGTCCTAAGGCATGGGTAGGCATAAGACTACCAAAAACCTATAGAACTCATACATACTATACAATCCAATACAGTATCATGCAACTAAACCATAATTATCTCATCATATTATCACATATCATTTCATATCCCAAGATCAGAACTTGAGCACATATATACTTATTCTTCTCATCACATACTCATCAATAGTATCATAGTATTCATCAATTAACTCATACATATTCTTCTTTTCATATAACTCTTATTACATACACAACAATTACAATACTCATTTAACACCTATGGAGCTACTACAATAACTTTAACAATTACATATACGTATATATCAAATGAACTTTACTCTAATAAGAAAATCCTCAAATGAAGAATGATGCTTGAGGAACCACTTGCTCACTATGCTGCTCCCCTGAAAAATGGAATCACTAATGAGATAAAGCAGTGAGTAAAGAATATGCTACCATACTTGTGAGGCTAGGTATCTCAAGATTAGCTCACAAGGATGGCTTATGTTCAGTTATCACTTGGTTCATATACTTATATTCACGAAATGAAGGATATAAGAATCATATTAATAAATGAACTTTAATATATGAAGATTTATGATTAATCTTTTGAACTTGAACTCATATATTTGGAGTATCCACTTTAGACATACAAGATTTCTTATAACTTTTAACTTATGGATGTTTGAGTCTTATAATCACATGAACATATTTTATAGTACTTTGGATTAGGGATTTTATACAATTGATCTTTAAAACAATAGTTCATATAGATTGACTTTGGTGTTACATAAATTAAACTCATATATATAAATACAATATATTAAAAACTATAAAGTACTTTTGAAACTATACAGTTCTTTGGATTTGTTAGGAGCATATACAAATTTACTTGAAAATCACTTAAACAAAATATATAATAATTCTTTATTCATATAAGATTCGAAATAGAAAGTAACATACGTCACATATAGGATTTGGAGGTTTAGTAAAACTTATATACTTATACTTTTGAAAATACATATATAAATAGAGATCTCATGATCAAATACTTATTTTGAAATAGCTTGTAAAATCAATAATTCATATATCGTAAAAGAATACTAGATTTAAAATATTAGATACTTTGAGTTTAGTATTAAAAGAACATAATATAAGTGAAATACGTATATGTATATGAAAGGGTTTTTGTATACTCTAACTCATATAACTTTGGATAACATGTATACTTATATGCCATAAATGTCAAGGTCGATGACATATAGGCGATTTGGCTTAGAAAGCAAATGGCACATGGTTATCTTGTTTTAAGAATCAATTTGGCTTACATATCACTGTATTTTTCATTATCCAATAGGGCCATATACTCATGGGTCTTTCAATCAATTAGATTGGTCTCAATGAAAGAAGTGCTCATAACTCATAGCTTATCAATTGGTTTTAACAGAGATCATCACATGTGTTGGGGTGGAGGCATTATAGCATACCCGAAGCAGAGGTTCCCCTATGAACATGCTCCCATAAAAATAGTTGGGACAAAGGCTCTTGTGGCATGTCCGAAGCATAAAGCTCCCTTATAGTTAGGGCAGAGGCACATATTTTGGCATAACCCAAAGCAGAGGCTCTCATGTGAGCATACTCCCATACCTGTGTACACAATCCCCATACATATCAATTAAAAGATCTCTGGCACATATCTCTTGGTTCACATAGAAAGAATCAATAATACTCATGGTTCAAATGACTCATATGGTTTCATGAAAGGAATGTCAACATTTATAGGATTCATATAGTTCTCATGGTTATTTCAATAGTTATCATCTTGTGGTACAATCTTATGATCATGGTATTTTTAGAAATGAGTACATTCACATACACATATACTTATATTTATACACATTTTCAACTTATCATTTTAGGTACTCATAACATATACTCGTACTCATTACTTTTGGAAAATATATAAATAGACTTTGTAAACCTTTAATGATTTTCAAATAACTTTCATAAAGGGATTTTTATTAATCTAATAATGAGCAATTATTTACATGTAACATATAACAAGTGTCAAATGGATACATTATTCTTATGATGGAAAATAAAACAAGAATTTTGAATCAAATACAAAGGCCTCATATGAATGAATAATATAACTAGCATAATTCATGAACAATATGAATTATCTCATAATAAAAGAAATTTTATTCTTAGTGGCACAGACAATGAAGAAGGCATTATAAGCCTTTATGGTTTCAAATACAGATATTGTAGTATATTTTCTACTCACCTCTTGCTATTCCTTTTTAATGCTCATATCATCATTTTCATGCATATAGCTCATCATTTCCTTTGCTCTCTTGCCTACACATGAAATCCCAAATCAAACATTGAACATATCTCATGAAACCTTAACCATATCTCTTGATATCACAAACTTAACCATAGATTCATCATTCTAAAACCTTAATAACAATTATAACTCTTAGCCATTAAAAAAATCCCCAAATCAATTCTAGAGTTTATAGCAAAATCTTCCTATCAATTAATCACTTACATAAACATTAATATTAGCTTCTATCTAACTCATAAAAGATGTTACAACACTCTAATAATAAAACCTATAAAGAAAATTGAAAAATTGAGCACTTACCCAAAATATCTCCTTCATACTCAAATCCAAATATTCGAGAATCCATAGAGAAATCCACCTTAGATCTTGTATATCCTTTGATATCTTGAGTATAAATGACTAATTTTAGCCATAAAGGAACATATATGGAGTTTGAGAGGGTTTGGGGTCAGTTGGGGTCGAGAAAATGAAGATAAAATCAAGTTTTTGCTTAAAATCTCGATCTGCCTCGCTATTTATAGATCCAGACAAGTCACGGGTGTGAATTTGAGTGTCATGGTTGTGAGTTTGAGTTTCACGGTCGTGAATATGAGTTTCACATTCGTGACTTTGAGGCAGTAGCCAATTTAAGGTTACTTCTTAAAGTTCGCCCCCTTGTTTGAAGTGCGGACAATTGGGGCACTTTATTAAGGATTATCCTTAGGCAGTCAATCAAAGGGCAGCCACAGCTGTGTTGCAGCCCACTGTACAGATGAATCGTCCAGACAACTGAGGACAAGGAGTATGTGGACGAGGTGCAGGGCAAACCTTGAATGTTGCAAAGGCTTTTGAAAAATAGGGACAGATGAAGGGTATATGCTCTCAATCAGCAAGAAGCTGGAACTTCCAAAAATGTTGTGACAGGTACTATTTCTGTTCAATATCAGCATGCTAGTTGCTTATTTGATTATGGTGCGACACATTTCACTTATTTTTTTTATAACTTTGGCTACGCTTATCCAAATGACTTGATTCTTTTTTTTACTTAAACTAGACACATATATCTACAACATAAAATAAAATTTAGCTAAAAATGTTCTCTAAAAAATTCATAGTGAATTTTCAAACATTGTCTTGAAATTATGCATGCTCACCCGAAACAATCCCATATTCTTCGCTATAACTCATAACGTATACATCCAATTGAAAAAATGATTTACCATAATTTAATTTACATATAAATGAATATTTTTTTATGTTTTACACCTTGTCCAATTCATCCTCTAAGGTCATCAAAGTAAATGCATAATCTCGGACTTTCTACCGAAATAGCAATTTGAGTCAGTCTTAATCCAAGAACAATATCTTCTCACACACATCATATTTTGTAAAACTGATTTATAGGCATTTATATGAGACATAACTCTACAATTTTTCATTTTTTGCACTTTTCTTAATTCTCCCTTTAAGTCCACGAAAACATAGGTACAAGTTTCTGACTCGATAACATGATTACATGAATTCTGAACTTAACTCTTTCAATTTAAGTTTCTTTCATAATTCTAATCAATTATACTCAGTCCTTCATTGCAACACTTGGTCTTCATCTAATTTAAATGTGAAAAATTCATACTCAAACTTATGTCTTGGTACTTAACATATAATACTTATCTATATTCTTTGCTTATAAGGTTAATATGTAGTTGGGATATTACAACTGCAACCTCAAAAGTCTTTATAATAGTAGCATCATAATAATAATACCATCTTGGTAATAAAAAATCAAATACACTTATGAGCGAACTCATGAACTCTTCGTAACTATCAAAGGATGCTACATTACCCTAGAAATACTAGTGCATGCCTGCAAGGATACATCTAACTTAGTTTATAGATCTGTTAGTCGAGTCACTTGTGCACATGATCTGATGGATCTTTCCCCCATTAGTTGGGCATTCTGTCAGTTCATAGGTAAAGGCTAAACGATATTGGTTTGGTAGGATTTTCATTTCAATATAAGGTTAGCCCAAGTGACCTCGTCAATTATAAAAATATTGATTTCTTGCCCAATATGCCTTGTTACATCAATAATCATAATGAATTACAAAGAAATTACAATAGTGAGTTATCCAGTGATGGTGATGGTAACAATACTAATGAAAGTAATATATCATATATTTAGATTAGCAAATGAATGAAATTCAGTGAAAACATATAGAGAGGTTTTATTGTATATTCATGCATTTTATAACTTTACCTCGACTAATTTCCACCCTTCAACTAAGGTGCTAGCTTCTCTAATAAAGTCAAAATAATCTCCATCAACAAATCCACTAGGATTTATCTTAATAACTCCCTAATCATTCCAGACCACGACATCACCACCTAAGGCTCCTCTGATCATCATCAAGTTCGGCATATACTGTTCTTGGTCTCACCGAATCCACAGATCTACCTTTTAAACCCACTTTGAGTTCTTCTAAGAAAATTGGAAGAATCATCTACTATTTAGATCTCGGTTTTTATTTGAAAGTTAACTGTCTCATTGTGAAGAAAAGATTCAGTTAAAGAATTCAGGTATAAGTTTGAATCTCACTGGAACTCAGAGAAAGAAATCCAAAATTCAAGTTTTAGAAAGAAAAATGTAACCATTCATAATAGCTATTAAACAAATCTTAGGGTCTTTATATAGAAAAGAAATAATAATATTATATTATTGATTGATATAAACCTAGTCAATAGTCATTTATGGAAAAGATAAATTACATCGATAAGGAAATTTTTTATTGAAAATGTAACTTTTCTTGGGAAAAGTAAGACCGTCAGTGGTAGATAACTTTCCATCCTAACCACACATCTTCTGACACAACTTAAATATCTAACCCCACTATAGAAACTTACACTATATATTGTACAATAATATGAACTCATTAACTTACCTTGAAAACAAACATAGACATCGAAGCCCTATCATCGAGTCCCCAGCTCGTCGTTGTTCTTATTCAACTTCGACTTACTCAGTTCACTTCGTCAGTACATAAACATCCTCACTCTCGTTACTAGTTTCTTGACTCATCTTATATGTATCGAACTCCTTAACTTAACTTATATAGTTCACCTCATTTGTATCGAATCCTCATGTTCACTTGCCTGTACTGAACCTTTTGCTCGTTCATCAGTACCAAGTCATTTTCTCATCTTCATCCTCGTTTAAACCAAACTCACCTATCTGTCTAGACTTCTCTTCATTTTGTAACCATTCCTCACAGCCCTTCGTCTCTGAACTCTTCACTTTGTACCATTTCTCTTCTCCATCCTTCCCCTCGTAATGCCTCACCTCATTTATAAGATCTGACCTCATCACTATGGCTCATTCTTACTAATATCCCACTTTTGTCACCAACCTTATTCTTTTCATCAAAGCTCATATTCTGCTTCATCACTGGATTCCATCCTCGGTATCAGTCACTCCTTTAGGTAGGGATTCTTTCATCCTCGTAACTTTTTCTCCTTAATTGATATTGAAATCCAATATAAACTTCCTAACTATCTCTTCGTCCTAATCCTCAGAATTACACAATCTCACTCATTCTTAGGAGTTCCTTGCATATAATGAAAACCTAGGGTATTACAGAATGACAATAATTAATAAAATAATTGTATTAAATAGCCAACTAAATTTATGTTAAAAAAATCTTTTAAATGGTAAAATTATTTGTCACATCCCACTTTTAGAATATGATGGTCCTAGGGCATGGGAAGCCATAAGGGCACCAACCACTCGTAAAATCCATACCTGTTATCAAATTCAATATGGAATCATGTTCAACCATCAATAATTTCTTATACTCATTGCCCAAGATCAGAACCTGATTACCAACTAGTCGCTTCACATTATGAACCCAATTAATTAATTCAATATTACCATCATTCTTCTTTATCAATTAACTTGTACATATTCCTTATCATCATATTGAGATTTATCTTTATAAGTCATCTATCATCATTATACAACATACATTCATAAAAATT
>CATKHJ010885734.1:0-18519 GCA_949750685.1 Vernicia montana
TTTCCTGGTTTCCTGAACTGGATGTCCAGTTCCAGCGGGTCCAGTTTCTAGTCCAAATGACAATTTGATGTTCATTCCCAATTGTCACTTGAGGGGGAGTGTTAAGAGTAATCCCACATTGATTGGGAATGAATAATATAAATGGTTAATATATGGTGAGAGTCTATTACCTAATTGGTTAGTACTAATCATTTTAGATATGATAGTGTCAAATATACCAATATATCTTGTGTGTGTTTGTGTATTAGCACTTTCCTATATTTGTCTTCCTTCCCATTCATAAAAATTAATACGGAGGGATGGGAATGAAGCAGGGTTTTAAGTTACGTATCGGCCATTTCATATGGATTTTTGAGGGGTCCAATACGTTATTCGAGCGTTACACATATGCTAATGAAAATTAATCATGAATCGGTACTGAATCACCCAATACACACTGATACATCAGTTATTTAGCGATACGAGCGTGACATATCAGTATAAAAAAATTATTATTATTATTATTATTATATTTTTAATTTTTTTTGTTTTATTAATGTAAATTATGAATATATTATTTAAAAAGACTATTATTTTATATTTTTAATATTATTTTATATTTTATTAGTGTAAATTATTGGTATATTATTCTTTACATTATTTATATAAGAGTTTTTTTCTTTTCTTTTTTTTGAATGTATTTAGAACATTATTGATAGTTTTTACAAAAGTCATTTCTTTATAAAAAAAAATTTTTTGTAAAAGTAAATTATTGATTGAATTTTACATTATAATCATATTTATTTTCATATATTTATTTTTAAAATTGAAATGATGGCTTTTGATGAAGCTAATTCCGACCGAGTTAGAATCGTTCAATTTTACTTGAGTTTGAATGTGAGCTGGTGCGACCTGTAAGAAGAAACAAGAGTCAGGTGGGCTAGGCAGGGTGTCTAGCAAAGCCACTCCGACGGTCAAGTTAGATGATTGACTCAATTTGGAAGACTGAAGACAATGTATTGTATTGCCTGTATGTAAGTGTCTGTACCTGTGAAGGTTGATTTCTTGAGGTATTTATAGGGTACAAGTCCTTATATGAGTTGAGTATGGATTACCTTGACCAGTTTGGATTAGGATGACGCTTTGCATATTATCAATTTTCTACTTAGAAATAAACTGGATGGCCTTTGTTTGACTTTCTCTAATTAGTCTTTGGGCTTCTAAGTATATTAGATTGGACCAGGCCTATCATACTTTATGACCCAGTTCGGTATATTTTGTCTCTTATCAGTGGCCCCCCTATTTCGGCGGAGTTAACACTATTTGAGAACTTCGGTAGAAGTAGCTCGATTTTTATTTGGACGAACTGGCTTACATCGGTATTTACTTCGTTTCGAGATCCTCGTTTTTATTAAGAATATTGAAAGTCTAAAGCATATCTTTTCACGCCTGTCGAAGTTCAGCCATTTAATGTTAAAGCACTTTTCATACATATGGCATAATCGGGGCTTTGAAGTCATAGAGTCGTACTTCATCTCTGCCGCCTCTTTTGTTTTTGAAATGATTGCTCAGCGCGTTTTTCTAGGATTTTGTTTCTTTTATTTTTTTTAAACCCTTTCTTCTCCATTCTTTGAAACTTCCTGCATTTTCAATTTTTCTTGAGATTTTCTTCTTCTTGCTTTCTTAGTTCCCTTATACTCTTTATCTCTTCTCATTTTCTTTCTCTCTCATACTGCAATGGCCCCCAAAAAGCACAAAAATTCTTATCAAATCATCAAATCTGATATGGAAAATGCTTAGGGGGACGTCGGCTCCACATTGAAGAATACGGATTTAAGTGGGTTTGCTGAGAATTTAGAAGATCAGGAGAAATTTGTTGTAGATTTTCCAAAATCTTCTAATAGAATTTTTGTCAATCCCAACCTTCCTGAGACTGTCGAGATGTTTAAAAGCAATGATCATATTATCTTTTTCTACCATTAGCTAGAAGCTGGTCTAAGGTTTCCTCCATCTCCTTTTCTTGGTGGAATGCTTCAATTACTTATGTATTAACCCCATGATGCTTTCACCAAACTCAATTCAGGACTGACACCAATTTGAGGTAGTTTGCAAAGCCTTGGGGCTTCGTCCTACTGTGAGGATGTTCCAATGTTTTTTCAAATTTATTCGTTCTGGTGATAGGCGAGTGTGGTGTACTGGTTCGAAACTGGGATGAAATCTCTTTGTGAATAAATCCAATAAAGTGAATAATTGGCATACTAAGTTTGCCACAGTTGTAATTAAAGAACAGTTTCGAGGTGGCAAGGGCTTCGGCTTTCGAGGTACTCTCCAGGTTCCTGCTATCTATGGTCTCCCCGATATCCTAATGAACCTCCTGCCTAAAGAAATCATCGCAATGGAGACCCTTATAAAGGACAACTGTTCCTATGATATGGGGAAGCTCGACTTCGCTTCTCGTATCCAGGATACACGAGGTAAGACTATGCATCTCATCATTAAGGACATTAGGGATGAGTTTTCACCTCTTCCTGACTTCATCTTTTTCTTCTTTTAAAGCCACCTCTAATAATTTTATCTTTTTATTTTTACAGTTTGGCTCACCAACAAAGACAACTCATATAAGAAAATTCATGATTTATTGAGCGGTTTAACCCCTTCGTCTTTTAATGAAGCTGCCTTCCTCCCCATTTTAGTGAAACAAATTGGCGAGCTTCGTTCTGTTAATGCTACTGATTGGATCGATGAGTCGTCCACTGGAGAGAAAAGGAAAGCATATTCTCCTTAAATCAAGCCCATTCCTAAAAAGAAAAGAAAACTAGTGAAAGCGGCGCTCGCCAGTTCTTCTCAAACCAAGACAATTATTGAGACTGCTTCAGTTGCTAAATCAGTGATTAAGGTTTCTTCTGCAATTAAGCCATTAGATGAGGTGGCTCCGATCACTGACACCACCTTGACTCTCACAACCATTCCTCCTCAAGATTCTCTTATTACTATTTCAAGTGATGATGAGGATGGGCTTTCAGTTTCTGAGCTTGTCCGTAAATCTACAGGTGACTCTTCTTCTTCTTCTGAACAGACTACCTCTGATCCTTTCAGAAATCAGCTTGTTAATACTACCATTTTTTATGTGATAGTGGAGAGAATTCGCGAAGGGGTGCCACCTCGTCTAATCATTGACGAGGTTAGAAGTTTGGAAACTACCTTAGTCAGCGAGCCTATAGCTGCTACCAATACGACTTCTGAGCTAGGTATGTTTTTTGTTCATCCTAGGACTCATCCAATATTTTCCTGTGACGATCTTTTCAACTTAGCAGGTTTTGCATGTTCCTATTTGTTTTCCTGTTCGTGCATTATATTTTTGTTTTTGTGCTAACTTTATGTTTCCCTTTTTCAGCAATTGAGAGTTCAAAATGAGTGACCGCATCAACTCCTACAATCCTTCTTCCACATAACGTCTCTTTAGACGATTTTATGGATGAAATGGATTAAGCAGACAACTTCGTTCCTTCTTCTGTAATTCCTATTTCAGACCTTAATCTACTCTTTGGGACTGCTGGGGAGGATACTGCTCTGTTGCCCATGAGGAATGATGGGGAGGATGTGAAGACTGAAGGGAATTTCATGGTGGACAAAATTTATGATATTATAGAAACCGAGGTTGTCTTAAGACCCGAGGCTGGGGAGGTCGAGACAATGGAATTTAGGTCTCCAATTGATCTCAGGCCTTTGCCACCCCGAGGTGGAATTTTGGGCGAGGGTATTTCATTTGTTCCTGCACCAGTAATTAACGAAGTCCCCCCTATTGTAGAGTTTATCTTTCTTGAGCAACTGTTGGTGGATTATGAGTCAACTCTTGATGAGATATTCTTTTATTTATTATTATTATTCCTATGCATTTTTCTTCCTACTCACTTCCGATCTTTGTTTTATTTCTTAATTGACGAAACTGAATAGAAAATTTAGGAAAAAGCTGACCGAATTCATCCGGTACCAATCTATGGTGCGAAGGTCCTTTCCCTCTAATCAAGACATTGTAAATAAACAAAATGTTGTGATCTTATCCCTTCGAACTTCCAGTCAATAGGTGGTAGGGAAGCTGGATTCTGAGATTGCTTCTCTAAGAGTTGCTCTGGAAAAGGAGAGAAAGAATAAAGTGAACTAGTTGGAGACTTTACAAGCTGAGGCAAAGAAACTGGCGGGGAGAGAGACCACTATAAAGGTCTCTTTAGTAAAAAATCAGACGAGGTGGAGTGACAATCTGTAAGTTTAAATGCCAAGCTATCTAGTCTTGAGGCCCAGTTGAAAAGTAAAGATTCAGATCTTTTGGATCGTTAACAAGTCATAGAAGAGCTTAGATTCGAAGCTGAATGACTGAAGGCTGAAATGTCCAATCTAAAAGAGTAAGCAAAGGACTACCCCGAGCTGACGAAAAACTTTAAAATTGCAGAAAAACAAATTGACGACCTTAAAGTAAAACTACATAGTTTTGAGTGCCTTCGCAAGAAGGTTGAGGAAGAGATAGCCACGATCATCTAGGATTTCTTGAACTCTTATGAGTACAAGCGCCGTTTGGCCTTAGATTCGGGAGTGAGGGCCATAAACTGTTATAATATGGCTATCGATGCTTGTGCGGCCAAGTTCCTTGAAGTCTTAGCCCATATTTCGAAGCGGGTATTCGTTCCGTCCAGTTCGGCCTCGTCTCCTGCTTCTTCAAGCTCGATTCGTCCTGCTTCTTCTTTAACTCCTCCTACTGCTCCAAGCTTTCACCAGCAGTCCCCTACTTTGTGAACTTTTTTTTAAAAAAATTTTGTAATTAATTCAACAATTAATACAAGTTTATATTTCTCTTTTCATTGTTTTTGTACATTTATATTTATGCAGCTTGGTTTATTTTCTTAAAATATACCTAGTCTTTTCTTATTATCATCGAACTAGTCATTTGATTCTTTACTCATGCTTAATATTTGACTTATCTGTCTCCTTGATAATAAAACTGCTTTGCTAAAATTATTATTCTCTCAACAGAGAATCACCTCGTGTTCGTTTGCCGAGTCTTTTTCTTTGGCTTTTTATTTCCTTAAAAGCAACTTTTTTGTCGAGCTAGGATTATTGTTTTCTCTCAAATAGTTACTTTGTATTTGTCGACTTGTTTTGAAATTAGGTACTTTGTTTCTCTCAACAGAGAACTGCTTCGCTATTTTTCACCTAGCTTTTCTTTGGTCTTTCTGCCTCACAGTCTTTTCGCCTAGCCTGTCCTAAGTCTTTCTGCCTCGCGGTCTTTCGCCTAGCCTTTTCTAGATCTTTTTGCCACGCGAACTTTCACCTAATCTTTCCTAGATCTTTCTGCCTTGTGGTCTTTCATCTAGCCTATCCTAGGTCTTTCGTCTAGCCTATCCTAAGTCTTTCTGCCTCGCGGTCTTTCGCCTAGCCTTTCCTAGGTCTTTTGCTTCTCAACAGAAAGTTGCCTTGCAGACTTTTGCCTAGCCTATCATAGGTCTTTTTGCCTCGCGATCTTTTGCCTAGCATTTCCTAGGTCTTTCTGCCTCGCGGACTTTCGCCTGACCTTTCCTAGGTCTTTCACTTTCTCAGCAGAAAGTTGATTTTAGGTGCTTTTATCTTCAGTTTTTTGCACTTAATGATTTTTGAATTTTGAAGGAAGAAATAATTTTATTGATAGAACTTCTTAAGACGTTGAATATTCCAAGTATGTGAAATTTCGACATATTGCATTGTTATAAGTTTATAAGTAACTGGTCCTACTACTTTTCTAACTTTGAAGGACCCTTCCCAATTAGGTGCTAGCTGGCCGGATCCTTCTCTTTTACCTCTAGCTTCCAGGTTCCTCATGACTAGCTCTCCTTCTCTAAATCCTCGAGCTTTCACTTTTTGATTAAAATAACTTGCAGCTCGCTGTTTATAGACAGTCATCCTGATACTAGTTTTTTCTTTTGCTTCATTATTATCCTCATAATTGGTGAAGTGGATCCTTACACTGGGCAGACTGACGTCGACTGGAATAACGACCTCACTATCATATGTTAAGCTGAAAGGGGTCTCTCATGTGGACTGTCTTGGAGTAGTTCGATATGCCCATAGAACGTGATGAAGTTCATCTACCCAACTTTGCCCATATGAATCCAACCTTTTTTTTAGTCCCTAGAGGATTGTTCGATTGGTCACTTTGTTCTATCCATTTGATTGGGGATGGGATACTGAAGAGAAGTGTTATTTTATATTAAGTCCTGAACAGAAGGCCCTTACTTTAGCATTGTTGAACTGCTTTCCATTGTCGCTGACGAGCTGGTATGGTATTCCAAACCTATAAACGACGCTTTTCCACAAAAAGTTAATCACCTTCTCAGCTGTTATTATTGCGAGCGGTTCTGCCTCTACCCATTTAGTGAAATACTCGACTGTTACAAGAAGAAATTTCCTTTGTCTCGAAGTTGTTGGGAAGGGTCCTACTATATCTATACCCTATTTTACAAAAGGTCATGGGGTAGTAATTGGCATCTGTTTTTCTGCAGGGACATGTCTTTCTCGCTCAAATTTTTTGCAGGAGGGGCATTTCCTAACGAAGGTAATAGCTTCCTCTTTCATTCTAGGCCAGTTGTACCCTTGTTGAACTGCTTTTGCAGCTAACATTTTTCCACCAATGTGCATCCCACAGCATCCCTCATGTATCTTCCTCAAGACATATTCTACTTCGCTTGGTTTTAGGCACCTTAGCCATGAGAGAGAGTATGCTCTTTTATATAGTATATCATTGTAAAGAGAGAAGTGAACACTTCGATGTTTTGTTTTTCTGGCTTCTTTAGGGTCTTGTGGTAGTTCTCCTTTCTTTAGGTAGACTTTAATTGGATCCAACCATATTGGTTCTTTATTCAGCTCCATTACCACTTTTCCTTCTTGAATGCTTTGATGTCCTAAAGTCCCTATAAAGATATTTTGTGGCAATTCGATTGGGTGTATTGTTGCAAGTTTAAAGAGGCCATATGCCCTATTATTCTTGTCTCTTGGGATTTTACAGAATTGTAGCTTGACACCTCTATCTACCATCTTCTGTATTATTTCTTTTGTGCTTTGTAGGTATTTGATCATGGTGGGCTCCTTGGCCTCGAATTCCTTTTCTATTTGTTCAATGATGAGCTGAGAATCGCTGTGAACTTTCAGCGATGTCAAACGAAGGTAATTTGCAAACATTAGCCCTTGGATTATTACCTCATATTCTGCAATATTATTGGTTGCCTCGAATCCAAGCTTCAAAGCATATTCTACTATGAATCCTTGATCATTCTTGAGGACTATCCCGATGCCACTCCCTTCTCTACTACTAGCCCCATCCACAATTAGCTCCCAATTTAGCTCATTTTCATTATTTTGTTCTTTTGAGTTTGATTTTCGGGACTTCGGTATCAAAGGAACATTCAGATATAAAATCTGCAAGTGCTTGTGCTTTAATGGCTGATCTAGCTCGATACTGTAACCCATGCTGACCTAATTCCACCGACCAACACAACATTCGCCCTAAAGTTTCTGGCTTATGTAGTGTTTTTTGTAGGGGTCGGTCAGTTACCATTATGCCTTGGTGTGCTTACAAATAAATCTTAAATTTTCTGGTTGATAACACCAAGGCATATGCTATCTTTTCTATGGGCGAGTAGTTTAGTTCAGCCCCATGTAGAACTTTGCTGAAGTAATATATTGGTCTCTGCACCGATCCTTCTTCTCTGACTAGTACCGAGCTTACAGCTTGTTCTGAGGTGGATAAATAGATAAACACTTCTTCTCCTGGTAGAGGTCGGCTTAACACTTGTTTTGAACTGAGGAATACTTTTAGCTGATGAAAGGCATGTTGACGTCTTCGGTCCACTCGAAAGTAGCTGTCTTTCGCAATTTCTTGAAGAAGGGAAGGTATTTTTCAGCTGTCCTAGACAAGGACCGACTTAAAGCAACGATTCTTCCAGTTAACTTATGTACCTCATTTATATTGCGAGGTGCTGCCATATCTAATATTGCTTTTACCTTGTCTGGGTTTGGTTCGATTCCCTTTTCACTCACCATATACCTTAGAAATTTGCCTCCCTATATGAAGAAGGCGCGTTTCTCTAGATTCAACTTCATGCCATACTCATTCATAACCCCGACTACTTCGTCCAGGTCCTTCAGGTGCTCTTCGAAGCTTCTGCTTTTGACTATCATGCCATCTACATATGCCTCTAAGTTTTTCCCCAACTGGTCTTTAAACATTTTATTTACTAGTCTTTGATAAGTTGCTCCTGTATTCTTTAAACCAAAAGGCATAGAAACATAACAATAAGTCCCTTTTTCAGTTATGAACGAAGTCTTCTCTTCGTCAGCTGGACACATCCTAATTTGATGGTACCCCTACTTTGCATCTAATGAAGATAGGTATCCATATTCGATTGTTGAATCCACCAATTTGTCAATCATAGGTAAGGGGTAGGAATCTTTGGGACAGACTTTATTCAAATCTGTGAAATCTACACACATTCTATAGGTCCCATTTGACTTTTTTACCAGTACCACATTAGTGAGCCAGTCCATATATTGTACTTCCCTAATGAATCCCGTTTTCATTAATTTGTCAACTTCTTCATCTATCACAGCTTGTCTTTCTAGACCGAAGCATCTTTTCTTCTGTTTTATCGGTCTATATGAGGGATCGACATTGAGATGGTAAGTGATGATGTCTGGATCTACCCCTTTTATTTCATTTGAAGACCATGCAAAGCTGGATATATGATCTATTAAGAATTGGTGAGCTTGATGCTTTTGTTCGCTCTTTAGGGAGGAGTTAATTAATAGGTACTTTTCCGATCTCTCTCCTCTTATTGGTATTTTCTCCAACTTTTCTACTGGTTCGGTCCTTTGTTCTGGAATTCTATATGTTGGTTTGACTAGAGCGACCTCTTCTGACAAATACAAGGAGGATGTCTTTTTTTTTGTTGCTTCCTCTTTGGCTCTCCTCGGTCTTGTGTCCCATAGACACATATTTCTCCCCCATCTGGTTTGGGAACGGTCATTTTGAGTTGTCTGATGTTGGTTGAGGCATCAAAATCATAAAGGAGAGGCCTTCCAAACACTATATTATAGCTTAGTAGTAATCTTACCACCATAAAATTTGCCATCACTGTTTACACAGTCTGGGGTAGAACCTACTGTAACAGGTAACCTTGCAATCCCAGCCGATGGTATTTTTGTTCCATCAAGAGTGCAAACTGGGTTTTCGATATCTTCTAGATCGCTTTTTTTAAGCCCTATTTTGGCATATGCTTCAGCTGTGAGTAGGTTTACCGAACTGCCATTATCAACCAACATCCTTTTTACCAAGAAATTTGCTACTACTGTTTGAATGATTAATGGGTTTGAGTGAGGATGTCTTATTTGGCTCCCATCTCCTCTTCTGGTCGGTATTGAACTTCCATTCCAAAAAATAAACTCAGGCTCCTCACTTTTTATTTGGGAAACTTTACACTTATTTCTGCTTATTGCTACTTCATCTGGTCCAATGGTCAGGCAATTAATCACTCCTGCCGACCTATCATTGATAGTTCGCTTCCTTTTATCATTGTTTACTTTGACCTGATTCCCATTGTTATTTTTTACAAAATTTTTCAAGTATCCCTGGTTGATCAATCTCTCGATTTCCTCCAGTAACTGTCTGCAATCATTGGTATTGTGTCCATGGGCATTATGGAACAAGCAGAATTTATTTTTACTCCGTCTGTTTAGCGGAGTAAACATTGGTTGAGGTCGAGCCCAGATATCTTGATCTTTAAAAGTTACAAACACTTCTGCCGAGCTCGCACTTAATGGAGTCAACTTAGTTAAGTCTAAGGTGCGAGGTGGCCTACCTCTCTCACCTCTTCTTCCTCCTTGACTTCCCTTATTAGACTCTTCTGGTTTTCTGGTTCTGTTCTCCACTTTGATATCTTCATTGGCCTTTCTTTTTTTGGCAAATTGGTTGAAGGAATAGGCATCATCTTGCTTGATATATTTTTGGGCAATGGCAATGGCTTCCTCCAAAATGCGAGGTGCATTTCTACATAGGGCTTTGAAGTAATCAGTATGTAGAGTTCCATTTTGCAGGGCTTCTACTGCCCTGGGCTGATCGAGCTGTGTAACTTTCAGGGCTTCTCTATTGAAATGAGCTACATAGTCTCTCAGGGGCTCTCCTTATTTATGTGTTATGGCCTCAAGGCATTGTGTTCGCTTTTCTACTAGTATACTTGCTGCAAATCTTTGCATGAATTGAGTAGCGATCTGACCGAAATTAGTAATATTTTTTTCTTCTAGGCCATCGAACCACCCAGTGGCTACTCCTTCTAGAGACCCTCTGAAAGCTCTGCACAGTACCTCATCACTTCTAGTCTGCAATTCTACCGCATGTTTGTAATCCATAACATGGGCTCTTGGATCAGTTTCACCACCATATTTCTTTAGGTTTGGGGGTTTAAATTTGCTGGGCATTCTGTATTCTTGTATGGATCTAGTGAAAGGAGATTTTAGAGCCAATTTGAGATTTTTGTCTATGAATTTTTTATTTTTATCCTCAGCAATCTCTTCTAAAAACTTTTTAAGAGTATCTCTTATCCTCTTCTGGCTAGTCGCTTATTGACTGGAAGACTCACAGAGAGATTCTCTATCTTTTCTAGCCCTTTTTTTTTTTTTTTTATCATCTCCCTTCCCTGGCTCTATTATTTTGGCTATCTGGATCAACCCTGTTTGAATGCTGAGGATGGCCTTCTCTACTTCGGTTTCTGCTGGCTATCTGATCACTTCACCTTTTATTGGGATTTTCCTTTTCGACGTTATCCCCCAGTTTGACTATTTCTAATCTTACTCTTTCCCTACTCCTTTCAGCTATACGATCTTGGTTTCATGTTTCTGGTAGTATTTCTTCGAAGTCAAGTCTTCGAGTAAGATCTACTCCTGGTAGTACTTCGGTATTCGCCTGAGTATTGATTGCTGGAGTAGCTCGCGGAGTTTGCAAAGTGCTAAGCAGCAATTGCAAGGCGAACACAACTTCAAAAGTTAGTAAGATAGACTAGTTCCTACTTTGGACTGGGACTATAGCTCCCAATTGTTGTAGCGTGAATGTCACATTAGCATTTGAAGTTTGTCCAGGCGGGGTGACGTGAGTCTCTGTATGATTTTCCATCCCTGGGTGATTCTGGGAACTTCTAGGATCTCTGGGAGGATTCTCCCGATTATTATTATCTTCTGATTGAGTCATACTTTGGGATTGAATTCTTCTATGGGTCACAACTTAAGAATATTTAGGAAAGATTTTTTATTAATCATTTCCCACAGACGGCGCCAATTTGATGAAGCTAATTCCGACCGAGGTGGAATCGTTCAATCTTACTTGAGTTTGAATATGAGCTGGTGCGACCTGTAAGAAGAAACAAGAGTCAGGTGGGCTAAGCAGAGTGCCTAGCAAAACCATTTCGACGGTCAAGTTAGATGATTGACTCAATTTGGAAGACTGAGGACAATGTATTGTATTGCCTGTGTGTAAGTGCCTGTACCTATGAAGGTTAATTTCTTGAGGTATTTATAGGATACAAATCCTTACATGAGTTGAGTATGGATTACTTTGACCAGTTTGGATTAGGATGGTACTTTGCATATTATTAGCTTCCTACTTGGAAACGAACTGGATGACCCTTGTTTGACTTTCTCCCATTAGTCTTTGGGCTTTTAAGCATATTAGATTGGACTAGGCCCATCATACTTTATGACCCAGTTCTGTATATTTTATCCCTTATCAGCTTTGTAACATATATTTGTTTTCTAAAATTTAAATGATGGTATTATAGAAATTTTTACAAGGCCATCATTAATATTCTGAAATAGAGATAGACAGTGCTTATCAATACTATGAAGCGAATGTATTGGATGTAGCTCAATCATTATTTGATATCTTTTTATCCAGAGTAAACAACTAAAATGCAAATGAGTTTAATAGTAGGCAAAATAATCAAGATTTTTCACGACACTCTTTTCTGTGATGATTAATCAATCTTGTGGTCTATTTTTTTTTTTTTTTATATTGCCTTATTTGCTTATAATAGATAGGATTTTTTTTTTATCACCTTATTCATTTTAAGTAACGTAGTTTTTTTTCCTCATGAGTTAATAAAATAAGATTGATTTATCAAAAAAAATTATATTTTTTTAAATCAAAACAGTATTTTATTAGAAATTTATGTAACTTAATTATTGTTATTGTGCATTATTCATAAATATGTTATGTAATTTGAGTTTTTATAGTACAAACTATGTTTATTTAAGTATTTATTAATTTAATGTATTACATTTTAGACATTACAGTCTATTTATTATTGATTTGGATTAGTTTACTAATTATTTTTGAAAATTCACGATTGCGATGATTAATTTAGTTCGATTTAGTCCGATTCTAATACCGATACGATACGTAAAACCGTTATTTATAACTTTGGAATGAATGCAAGGTTGTTGGATTCAACTTTCACAAATTGTGAGGTGGGCTCGCTTAAAAAAATAAATTTCTATTAATTATACTAAAATCTTTTACAAGCCACACTCAAATGAGCTCACGCATACCTAAAGACTTATACACACTATACACTTAATAATCTCACTTGGACTCAATCGCTCACCCTCTCTTTACATAATTAACTCACTTATCTCAGCTCTCACTATCTCGGCACTCACACTCAGCAGCTTACAAGAATGGCCAAAGGCCATATATATAATTGTTATGGTCGGTGATGAAGTCCACCGACCTTCAATGTCGATTTATCAATTGTTAATTAATTATATAATATAAAGACTTCCTTAAGGTGTTGAAAAGAAGTGGCAGTTGGAGGCTTCTTATGAATGGTGGTGAAGGAGCCTTCTAGAGAAAAGTAAGACGGTGCTGATTCTTCAGAGGTGTTAATGGAGATGGCCGGACATGCCTGCATTGTGCCACCGATAAGACACTGCAGTGGCGAATAGGTCCAATGGGTCAAAAAACGCTTTGTAATTTTTTTTTTTTTTTTTTTTTTTTGCCTAAGAAACGCTTTGTAATTTACTTTGTTTCATTATTTTCTTTTCGTTTCTCGAGTTGCTTTTTGTTTGCCAAACTAATTGACAAGCTCTTTGGAAACTCAATTTCTCGTGATTCAGGTATTTTTTTTAGGTGTTATTTTTAGATTTATAAGCTGAGATTCCAAATTGAGGTGTGTGATTGGCTGTGCTTAGCTTCAACTGAAAGTGATGCCTTCACCAAATCTTATGTGTTTGCAAATGGTTTCTATTAATTTTTATGAATTGGGAGAAAGATAAATATAGGAGAATGTTAAGAAAATAAACAAATAAAAACATATTGATATATTGGCCATTATTATAATTAAAATGATTAGAATTAGCCACTTAAGTGATAGACCCTTACCATATATTAATCACTTATATTATTTCATTCTCAATTAACGTATTATTACTCTTAATACTCTCCTCAAATAATAATTGGGAATAAATATTTGATTATCACTTGGACTAGATATTGGATCGGCTGGTATTGAACATCCAGCTCGAAAAATCATGAAAGAAATTCAAACACTTCTCCTTAAATGTGGAGATTGGGACTGAACATCCAATACATAAATTTCGGATGGATTTAAGAGGAAGAATAGTGAAGAATTCTCATTTTAGAATTAGTGTGATCAAATCATTAAAATAATAAAAACTTATATTTTTCTCAAATCACTAATGGTTCAGTCATCAATTATTAGGAATTGGGCTTAATTGACTATTTTTTATAGTAGAAGAGTGTAATTAAGTCATATTGAAATAAGAGGGTGGAATTGAACTTGACTTTATAGTTGAGGAGAGAATTGAACTTTTAGCCAAAAATAAAACTATAATTCCAATTGATAATAGAAAAAAAAAAAATTACCTTGATAAATAGCAATGATCAATACTTGAAAGAATAAAAAATGCAAAGAATGAACAATAAATATTGAACTCCTAAAAATAGTTGATTAACATATGACAGAGAGTGAAAGAGTCACAAGAATATAAATAGGTGGAGCCATTGTAAAGAATAAATAAATAATGTGAAAAGTAAAAATTATGGTAGATAAAAAATTATATATATAATTTATTAGAATGATAAATAAGTAAAATATAAATTATGATATATATTTAAATGGTTAAATAGATTAAATTATCTTCAAATCAAATCAAATTACTAGTATTATTATTTTTTTTTAAATTTCAAATCAAATCAAATCACTTAGAAAATTAAACTAAACCAAATCATTTAATACAATTTGATCTGGTTAGATTTAACAATTCAAACTAAATAATCTACACCCTGCACACTAATCCACGATACTACACTTGTCAAAATTGTTACCTTAAGCCATTAGGCCCTTGTCCTGGTGAATGGTGATCATGTGCTATGATGCACATGTTGGAGGGATTTTGGTTTGAGTCCCTCATATGGTAAATCTTGGTAATAACTAAACTAAGTTTGTCTCCCGTCGACAAGCTAACGTTCCCTCCCATGTTAATTCACTAACTAAGAATCTCTTATAAAAAAAATTATTACCTTAAAATAGTGTCATATATATATATATATATATATATATATATATATATATATATAGAGTATCAAAAAATAAAATAATTAATTTAATTTTAATTAAAGTTTAAACTTATAAATTAATAGTCTGAAAATAATTTTAATGCTATCGAGCCAAGTTCATTCATAGAATTTTAATCTTTTATATTATAATAAGAATAAGATATCTATTTTTATTTTCCCACTCAATTTGGGGAAAAGCTACAAAAAAAAAAAAAAAAAAAACACATAATACATAATTTTACTCGACATACCTTACTAAAACTATTAGAAAAAATATATAAAATTGAGGCCATTGTTATACTTCAACCTCAAATTAAATTAAATGGTTGAACTTTAGACATTTTGCAGCCTTTTAACTTTTAACTTGTTATTTTGAATTGTTAAGAATATTATATGAGAAAATGTCCAACATTAATTAAATACAAGTATATTAAGTGATTAATAAAGAAATGAACTCCCAAATATTAACAAACTAGTTTTTAAGGTTGATTCTCTCAAATCTATATTAAAAATTTAATATGGTATCAGAATTTAATCGATTCTTGCACAACTTCTTGTTCTATCATAATTTGGATTGGAATTTCAATTTCTCTTTCAATTTCCGGTATTGTTCCGAGTTTAATTTGATTTAAATTCTTGCTTTCAAATTTTTTCTTCGTCCGGTAAGGATTTCCTCCAACTTTCAATTCTTTTGCCTAGTATGGGGTGTCTCTCAAATTTTAAATTATAAATTCTCTCTTGACCCAGTCCATATCATAAATTTGTAAGCCATATTGATTAAATACAAACATTTTAAGTGATTAATATATAAATGAACTCCTCAACCTTAACAAACTAATTTTTAAGGTTGGTTCTCCCAAATATATATTAAAAACTTAACACGAATCTCTTAAATTATATGTAATTGTTGGTTCTAATTTTGGCCTAAGGGTAAAATGGTAATTTGTGAGCGTGCCACTGCGAATGAAGGTGCATGAGCATGTGAATTGCACCGTTCTGACTTCTAATCTATTGATTGTGGATACCCAAATTTTCATTCCACAGTATGTTTGGACTCTCATTAGTGTTTATGGAAGCGGTAACTATGAAAATAAAATAATAACTATAGAAAATATGAAACTTTATTGATCATAAGCAGTAATTATAGAAAGCTTGAAAGCAAAAAGCAAAAAGGTTAAAGAAGATAGGTTTTGCCCTTTGGGGCTGTTGAATGATTGATTGGTTGGGCCTTGTACAATAGGTTACCTTTCGTTTAAATACTCCCTAGGGAAATAACTGCTCCACTATTGTTGTAGTTCAGTAACTGTTGCTCCATTTCCTTAGAATGATTCAACTGTTGGTAATCTCCAATAACTGTTAGAGACATTCTCTATAATTCTCCATAGCTCTCTGGAAATTTTGAACGCTTCTTAACTGCTGATTTTGATTTGTAGGCATACATGGGCTCTGTTGATCTTTTGGGCTTGACCCATTAATAGGCCATTTTAATAGACATAGCCCATTAAAAAATTATGGTGCAAATAATGCTCCCAGCATACAGTTTGATTGAAAATCAAACTTGTATGGATAAAAATTATATTTGTGCCTCTAGTGTCTTACTTCCACAATGATATTCAAAATTCCATAGCATTGAGGAAAATTTCAAAGAGCATACCAAAGACAAAAATCTCCACAAGCTCCCCAGTGTATCAATTCCACAGGCAAAATAAATTTCTCCATGGAACAAATTAATTTTCCCCAACTTATTTTGACTTCCGTTGCACTGAACCAATAACTAAAATCCTAATCCTCCTTTAATTCATAATTTCTTGGATTTTAATATTTTCCTCACAAATTATAGGATTAAAATTTTTTAAACACTCAAAATATATCCACAATCTCCAAATTTCACCCAATTTACCACAAAAATTAAAAATTTACCTAGCCCATTAAATTTTCTCTCTCTTCCTTTTTTCTTTTTCTTGCCGATTTGTTGCTACTCCACCATCAACCAACTGTTGCTGCCTTGCTGCTGTCGCTAGTCACATCTCAAGTTGTTACCAGCAGCTGCTCACCGGCATCACCCAGTGTCGTTGCTGCTATTGCATCTCACCCTCCAACTGCTTCTGCAACAGATCGCGTGGTACGAAATGTTCTTCGCCCATCACCGGACGACACGCCGTTAGCTGCCGTCTGTGATGCCCGAGCTGTCTCCAGTAGCATATCCAACTTCGACGAAGCTCCTGTCTTTTCTCCAGTGGCTCCAGCTGCTTCATCTGGTGGTGAGTCTTCGTTTTCCTGTTGCAAAGTTTTTTTTTTTTTACTTATAATAAAAATCATCAGAATTTAATTAATTTAGCTTAGGAAATAAACCAGAAAAATAGAATAAATTAAATTTTGGCAGCCAATTTGCTAAAAAATTTAATTTTTCCATAAACCCATTTGGAAAAAAATCCTAATTTAAGTTTTGAATTTAAACTTGCAACTTTATTAGATAACTTTAAGCTGAAATTTTAGAGAGAATTTAATTTATTTATTGTAAACTTAATTTATTAGCTAGAAATTAATTAACAACCATGCCTTTAAATTACTAGACTGAAAATAAAATAAAATTCATATTTGTTAAATATTTTATTACTAATTAAATTAAAATTTACAATAAATAAATTCAATGATTAAGATTTAGGCTACTGTAACTTGATGAATCTTATGGAAATTGGGTATGTATTGTGGATTTAAGCCTGAAACTCTTATTGAACTTCGGCCTTGGGACTCGTTTGGGTTGAATTTTGGTACAATTTGACTTATGTGCATTGATATGAATGTTGAACAGCTGAATTTAGGTCTATGGGAACTAGTGAGGCATGTTCATATATCTGTAGAAAAATATTTGTGTAGTACCCTAAATTTTAATGGGCGTAGCCCATTGTGCTCGGTATGGCTGGCCAAAACTTGAAGAAATGGAGGGAGATATAGATTTAAAATTATATCATGTGTTAAACATTTTAATCCACCAATTTGTAGGTTCATTGAACCTAGACAATCATTAAAGTTTGTAGTGATTAAATTGTTATTAAAAATTTTCAAGGATTTTACTTAGAAACTACGCAAACACAACTAACCATACTCATTGATCACATTTGACCATCAATTAAGAAATATCAAATTCTACAATTACCATCATCTTTTTATTTTCTCAAAACACAAACAAAGAATAAATTTTCTCTTTCCTTTCTCAAATTTTCGGCCAAGAATTTCATTCACCCAAATGAAGAGCTTCTAAGGTATTAAACCAAAAACTTAAATTTTTCTTCATTATAATCATGTCTTGATTAATTTTAATTATGAAAGTAATTTTTTTTTTTCATTTTCTTCTTGAAAATTTCAGCCATTACTAGAGAAATTTTAATTCCTTGTTATGTGTTTTAATTCATGATTTAGATGTAATTAGATGTCAATTGTATAAATTAAAAAATTAATTAGAAATTGGTAATCAAATTTCTATGTTTTCTTCTTTCATGTTCTAAGTGAAAATTTGGGAATTTTCTAATAAATGTTCAATCAATAAAATTGATGATTTAATTAAATTATTTGGTATACTAATTAGATATATGTGAAATCAAATTGAAGAATTGAATAAAAAAATGTTATTTTTTCCTTATTGAATTTTCGGCCATCCTATATATATATATATATATATATATATATATATATTGAATCAATTGTTTGTTTTATGTTTTGAATATTAATTCATACTTAATTATATATTAAATTCATAATACCAAAGTTAATTTGAAATTAATTAAGAAAATCTTAAATTTTCCTCCTTAAAGGATTAAGTAAATTTTGGGGATTTTTAATTAGAAATCTCAATAACAAAAATTAATTGTTTAATTGAACTCATTAGCATATTAATT
>CATKHJ010885790.1:0-28919 GCA_949750685.1 Vernicia montana
TTAAAAAATAATTTTAAATTTCTGTAATTTAAATTTTGAGATTAAATTACTTCCAATTTTGTCATATAAATTTATCAATCCGTATTTAATAGAAATTTTTTGAAATTATAATTACCAAAATTAGAAACTCATAAAAAAAAGAATCGTGTTTTTTTTTTTTTAAAAAAAAGAATAGTATTTATTTTTATTATTACTCATATAATTATTTTCCAGCAAAAAAAAAAAAAAAAACATAATTTTTATAATTGGTAATTTAGTGGTCCCCTCTCAATTTTTTTCTCCTTAAATACAGTTGGCCCCCTCTCTTTTTTCTCTTTAATTATAGTTGGTCCTCTCTTGGTCCACAATGCTATATGGACCTGGGAACATAATATAATTTACCAGGGAAAATGGTATATGTGTAAGCTAGTGGAGCCTCCATTAAAGACATAATTATATAATTTGGCAATTGTGAGCCGTTGGTAGCAAAATCTACCAAAATTAATGGCCCAAATTAAGCCGATATTTGCTCCCAAGAATTCGGAGACTAAATTTGGACGCCATCTCCCCACCATTTACTCTTATTATTATTTTTATTAATCATTTAATTATTATAATCAGACCTTAATTATAGGCAAAAATATATCTCAGAAACCCATAGTTCCAACTTCCAATTAACCATCGAACAAAAACAGATAAACAGCAAAAAATAGAACATCTTATTTTCCTTGTTATGAATCGTTATTTCATTGTATTAATTCATACAAATCTAGGTGATCATTATAAAATTAAACCCTTTAATTTTTCCCTTCATTAAACAGCAAACACAAAATTAAACTTGCAATATGAATCAGGCAGAAAATAAAGATTTCAGGGAAGGTCATAGGAGGCATTGCAGCGAAGATTGGAAGTTCAAAACGGGAGATAATGGGCTAAAGACCCACAAAATTGAACCTACTAGAGCTCATAGACATACTAAATCAACCGGATCTTCTTGTAATAACAAAAAGAAGATTAGTAACAGCACCGCATACGAATCGTCGTGTAGTTTTGGCGAAGCTGAAATGAAGAGGCAACGACGAGTCGCCAAGTATAAAAGTTATGCCGTCGAAGGTAAAATGAAATCATCTTTAAGAAATAGTTTTCGCTGGGTCAAGGACAAGTGCAGTGCCCTTGTGCATGGATATAGTTAGCTATCATTGAAAATACATGAGGTTTTTTAATTTCTTGTTTCTGTTATGTTTGAGACCGCCATTAATTAACAATTCATTTCTGCAATTCTTTTGTTTCCACACAAAGGCCTTATTAATTCGGAAAAAATGTTAAAAAACATTTGTTTTGTTAATTATGGGATTGGGAATGGAATGCAATTTTTGGAATAGGATTCAATTTTTTTTTTTTTTTTTTGGGTTCATAAATAATCTCTATTTTTATTTATTTATCTTTTTTACATTTGAATGACTTCAATTTCTGTATATTGACATGATATATTTTTTTAAATAAAATTACTAATCTAATTAATAATTTTTATTTAATTATTTAAAAAAATAAACTTAAAATAGGATTTTCATTTTGGCTGTGTTTAAGCCTCCAGCGCAGTTGGGCTTTGTTTGTCCATTGAAATGGGAAGGAGACAGAAACTTTACAGCTAAACGATATGCAAATTATGGAAATAGAGTTGTCAGTTAATGTTACACCTACTCATTACTCAAAACCAAACTTGCCAAGGCCCATTTATTAGAATTTATTTTGTTTTTTTTTGGGGTTCTTTACATCACAGAGATTGGGTAGCAAACAAATTTCGCATAATTGAATCAAGGAAAGCAAACGCAGCTTCTACTTGATTTTGGTTTTGATTATTAGGTTTCACAATAATAAAATCATTGGTGCAAGAAGTTTTGAAATTGAATACTGTACTAGTGAGGCAGCACATCCAAGCAGGGGTAAATTTAGTAGGGCAATAACAGAAAACAGGATTATTATTACTAGGCAAATTAATGATTTTATTACAGATGAATTATTAAGTTCACCTTCTTAATTCGAAAAGGCAAATTAATGAACTCTAGCTAATTACATGGTGTAGTCAGGGGTGGTACGCCGGTACCAGCCTAAAAACAAAATTTACCTATATTATATATATTTATATATACATTATATATTAGCCCCTCAAAATTTAAATCAGTCACCTCCATTAATTATTAAATAAAATTTAGAATTTATAACTTTTGTATACCCATTAAAAAAATATTAAATATTAAATTAGAGTTTTTTTAATATGTTTATATATTATATATGCATAATTAATACATTAATGATTAATAAAAATTAAATATAACATAATATTAATTTATATGATTATAAATTTAGTTTTAATTTTTTATCGCCTTTCTTACTATATTTTTTTTAGTTATGCCCTAAGTCTTCAATAAAAATTCCTATTTAGACTTTAGATTTGGCCATGGTCCATAGGTTCATGTTCCTCTATATTGTATATAGCAGTATTCTGCTTTCTATAATATAGAATTTATCATAAATTGAGGGCTATACATCCACCCAGGGACCAGGGGAAGGGGAACCCAGGAGATCTTGGCCCCTAAAGTTAATTATATATATATAGGTGTAAAATTATAATGAATCCCTCAATTTAGTAAGATGACTCCCCACCGTGTTGAATTTTGTGTTTTTTTTTTTTTTTTTTTTTTTTTAAATTATTAAAAGAATTTTCAATTAAATATTTTTATCACCTTTTAATTTTCAAAGTAAAAAAAAGAATACCATCTAATAATAATTATGTTAATATTTAGAATGTAATTTTAATTTTTATCCCTTAAAAATATAACTCTAAATTCATCCCTACATCCACGAGTTATTTTTTGCTTTCTTTGCCAGACAATATTTATTATTTAATGAAATTTGTAGTATTTAGTGTTTGATAATTATATTGAAAAACATAATAATTAATGTTGTTTTATTATAAGTTACGAATTTTTCTTTTAATTATAAGTATGACATAAGAAATTTTACTAATTTGATAAAAATAATTACTTAAAGGAGAGAGTTAGGTACTTCTACTTGTATAATTTATAATGTTATTTTGAATTATTTAATTTTTTTTATAGTAAATGAAAAATATGTACTACTTATTTAAAAAAAAAAAATATTATTTTATATCATTTTATTTATAAGGAAAAAAAATAATACAACTTGAAATTGACACTTCATACATAGTTACTTTTGATATTTGAGCAAACTGAGTGGTGAGATTTTATATATTTTTCTTAACAGACAAAATCTAATAATTAGCTTATTATTAATTTCTTAGGAAATTTGACTTTCTAAGTTTTTTTTAAACAAAAACATGGAAGCCATTGTTTTATAAGAATCTCTAAGTTTTACATTCTAAAAAAATTAAATCTTACTATATGGATTCGATAATAGCATTATTACTTGTTCAAATGAAATGCAAATTTCATTAATTTATAACGAAATGTTGAATAATCTTTTATATCATTTGATATGTATTAATTAATGTTTAAAGGCAATCTATCTCTATTATGATTTTAACGAACCTCTCTCTTCTCTTTTTTTCTCTATTTTCTCAGTGTAAAATTGCTTTTCCCTACCCTTGGATTTCCAGTAAGGAAAACCTATGATTGTTATGGCCACCAGAGGAAGTACATCTTTTTTTTTTTCTTTCTTTTTTGTGTTAATAAATTCTTGACTAAGGCCTTCAAAGGATCATTCTCTCCTACTATTATAATCAGTTTGTTAGTTTTTAGATATGTAATTTTGTTAATTTTTACTGTGGCTATTATGATTGTCCGACTACTCTCACTCTTTATATAGCTTATTGATCTCTTATGGGATGTCTGTGGGATAGAGGTAAAAGATGACGTTAATGTTAGTGATAGAACTTTATAGCTTTCCATTTGGTTGGGTAGGCCTAGAGCTTTGGAGAGCTAACAAATACAAATATGATTAAAGGTAACAGATCCTGATAATTTTTTGACAGAGTTCGTTGTGTTTGTTTTGTAATGGAGAAATTCAAAGTTTCATAAGTGCATGATCCCTTTGTCTGATCAAGCTACATGCGTGATCTACTCGAAGCTTCTTCCTCAAGTTTGATTGTTGGCGGCAGATTTATTCTCAAAGGAAGCAGGAGGCTCTGAAAGGATGGGAGTAGGTTAGGGACTTTTATGTAATTCTGAAGGCCATTGGACTTGATTTTCTAATTGGGTAAAAAAAAAATTATGATTTTAACAATGTAATTGAGAATATAATTAAAATAGAAAAATACAAGGGGCATGGATCTGGATTCTGGAGCTTCCCGTGTCTTGATTTCCTTTCTAGGATTCGACAATTTCGAAACGTTCTCGGATCCATTTTAAAGTGTACACAAGACTATATGCTGCCTCATTCATCAATGGACACGTCACAATCCTACGACGTCGTTTCCATAGTTTGATAATCCGAATTTTGTGAACCACACTGTAACTTTATCACGAACTGCCTAGCTAATGTCCAAGTCGTCGTTTGGAAATTTGAAATCCCTCCCTCTTCCAAAGAGACGTTATAACTTTTACCTTTTTAATAATAACAAATGTTTTGAAAAATAATAAAAAAAAAAACATTTTTCAAAAATATTATTTTATTTTTATGGTTTTTAAAATCTGTCTCCCAATTAATGCATTTGAACTACACACGCTCAGAGAAACACAACCTCTCGCTCTGTCTCTCTGTCTCTTCAACTCGCTCGTTCGCTCGCTCTTCGATTTCAATCTGACCCAATAATCTTCAATTTCTCCCATTTCTCAGTGAAACTCTAACCCCTCAAAATTGGGCAGCTCAGATTGGAAGAGACTGTAGAGGAGAGGATCCTCAGGCTTTAGCTGGTTTCACTGTCATCGTTTTTACATGTAAGTTTAAATTTTTATTTATTTATTTTATATAATTATTGTTATGCTATTAAATTGAATTTCTAAGTTCTGTTTTCGTTTTTTAGAAAATCATTGATTTGAATTTGTCATTTGATGATATCTATGTTGTTTTTTTGTTGGTTGACTTCAAATACTTTTCTAGGTTCTAGTTGGTTATCCTAAATGTTTTAGTATGTGAAGCACCTGTTTGGTTGTTGAGAAAATGCTGCTACTGATCAAGAAAATTAAAATCTGTACTTGACGAAGCTAGTGCATTTGGGACATTTCCTTTAAAAATTGAGTTCCTAGGTACTGTGAAAGAAGTGATTTTTACATGTGTGTGCTAAAAATTGGTTATTTGGTTTTAGAAACTGGGGAAATGCAATTAATTTAATCAAGTCTTTTATTCCCCTAGTACTGTAGAAAAATATGAAATTCATCTGAATTCTAATATGAGACAGATGAATCCTATCAAAAAATAGAGGCAAATCAAAGATCAAATATTTACAATAAGATTAGATGATTGAGATGTCAAGAAATTGTAAAAATAATTGGTGAAAGTAAGGTGGAATATCACCATCCAGGATGGAGTAGGTGATTGTGGTTATCATAGCATGGCAGTAATGATGAGCCAAGTCTTGGTTAGTTCACTGTCATAGCTGGCTGTATGGTGGCTGGTGGCACAGGTCAAGGGATTAGAGGTGGCTTTGGTGATGCACTTATCACTATTGGCAATGATGATGGTAATAGGTGTAGGGTAATGTAATATGCAATACCTTTATTTTTTGTCGCTTGATTAGTTTCTCTTGGTTCATTTACTGAAGTTTTCAAGAGACTGTTTTGAATGTTCTTAGGCTACAGAATTGGATTTTAATAAAGAGCGGATGAGATAACAAGAATTAATTGGTGAGATAAACTTAAATAAAATCGGATAGAAAAATTCCACTTTTTCATTGCCATATGAATGGTTTTCCCTGAAGGAAATCCAATGAGGCAGGAAAAGTTTCTGCTGATCCAAATGTATGATGTCATTGTAAGATTGCAAATGTATGGTCTTTCGGGAGAAAAAAAAAAGATAGAATGCTATGCTTTTGAACTTTTAAGACTCCTTCATCCCAAGACATCCAAAATAGGTGTACTAAGAAAAACATATTTAAGTGGTTAGTGAGTGTTTTCCAATGATTTTCGATCTCTATATCAGTACATAAGAAAATGCTATTTAATCAAGTTGTTCTGTGGTTAATCAACTTACAGATGGACAGAGTTTCCCATTCGTCTCCTTTTATCTGCTTATAGACCAAGTATTAATCTTTTTCTCTAGAAGATGGGAGTTGAAAAAGAAGGCTCAAAAAGCGGGGGTTATGTAGGTGGCTTCTTCCAGCTGTTTGACTGGACAGCTAAATCTAGGAAGAAGTTGTTCTCAAGCAAGTCAGATTTACCAGGTATAATTTCTTCATTGTGCTTTTAATATGCTGAAGAAATGTATATGATTAGCCTCTTTATGGTCGGTTATGGGTTTGTTTGTTTTCTCATTCTTTATAGCACATTCAAAACAAGGAAAGAGGAGCGATGAGAACTTGCCAATGACTCGGCTTCATCTGGTCAGATATTTTGTTAATATTATGTTCTTTATCTTGTTATTCAATTTTTATTAGTTGATGTAACGGTAACATTTGCAGATGGACGAGGATGAAACTGGTGCAGGATCAAGTATTAGAGGAAGTGACTATAGTTATGCGTCTTCAGTAACAGATGATGATGGATTTGGAGCTAGGGCTCCCGGAGTAGTAGCCAGGCTTATGGGATTAGATTCTCTGCCAACATCCAGTTTTTCTGAACCCAACTCTACACCATTTTTGGATACCCAATCTCTTAGGGAGACTTCTCATCAGAGGAACCATTTTGAATATTATCATGACCCTCAAGTCATGTACTCTGGAAATCTGCTCAATAAGGAGAATGGCCCTCCTCGAAATTTTCTGGACTCAAAGCCTCAGAAGGTGTTAAACAGACCTATTGAAAAGTTCCAAACTGAAATTTTGCCTCCAAAATCAGCTAAATCAATTCCAATTACTCACCATAAACTTTTATCTCCTATCAAGAGTCCTGGCTTCATTCCAAGTAAAACTGCTGCTCACATAATGGAAGCAGCTGCAAGAATTATTGAGCCTAGCCCACAATCTAATGCCAGGGCCAAAATTTCTGGTGTCGGATCTTCTTCAGTACCCTTGAAAGTTCGCGATATTAAAGAAAGACTGGAGGTTGCACAAAAAATGCCAATAGTTGGGTCCTCTGCAGTATCTCTGAAAACTCGAGATTTAAAAGAGAAAGTGGAAGCTCCTAATAGAACATCCAGGCTTGCTGAAGCTTCTCGAAGACCAGTTGAGTCAAATGCCGCCAAGTATCTTAAGGGGCAGTCTTTGAACAAAAGCTGGAATGGTTCAGTGGAAACAACATCTTTCAGGGCTTTGCCTGAGACGGAAGAAGGTTCTTCTGGTTTAAAAAATAAGGGAAAGTCCATCTCACTTGCAATTCAAGCAAAAGTAAATGTTCAGAGAAGAGAGAATTTGAATTCGAGCAGCAGTCGAGGCTTCGTAGGCCAGAAAGACCAAGGTGAGGTTATGTCTACCCAGACCTTCAAGAGCCAACCTAATATTCAAAAGAGTTTGCCCAAAAAATCTTCCACACATAATGCTTCTGGCGTACTGAGGCAGAACAATCAGAAACAAAATAGTCTTGTGGATAAAGACAAGCCTTCAAAATCATCAGTTTCCCAACAGGGTAGAAAGGCTTTGTCTGGGAATTCTTCTTCTGTGCGACATAAACCTTCAGCTAAAACTGTTGGCTCCAAAACTGGAACCAGGAAGTTGGGCGCCTCAGATGTAACAGAGAGTGAAAAGGGACTTTCAAATTATAGTACAAGGCATATTCCCAGGAAGAAGCGATCAATTGATGGGAACCTACATCCTGAGAAAAATCGGGTTGATAATATGTTAATTGACAATAATAGGAAGGAAATTGAGCCGAATCCAGCCATTGACAGGCACTTTAGTTGGACAGAAGAAAGCAAGAAGAAAGGCATGGATGTTGTTTCATTTACATTTACGGCTCCCTTGATGAGATCTATGCCTGGTTATGAAACATCTGGTCAGGTTGTACAGAAAAATAGTGGTGCTTGCATGGATAATCGAGGCAAGAGGTTGCTTGACACAGATAGTATTAAGCTATCTTCAGTGGGATATAATGTGATAGGGGGAGATGCTTTGAGTACTCTTTTGGAACAGAAGTTAAAAGAATTAACCAATAGTGTCGAGTCTTCTAGGCGCAATTCTGTCAAAACAGGATCTGCTTGGAGTTCTCAATCTTTTTTGCAAGATCTGGCACCCACTCTTAATGCAGGCAGCACCACTCCCAGGTTACTTGATAACAAGGATCGGAATATGCTTCCAGTAGAAAAATTGGGTGTTGATGAGATGGAAGAGTGCAGCAGCAAATCTAATGATTCAAGAAAGCTTCTTGATTGTAGACGTCCTAGTCCAGTCTCTGTTCTTGAACCTTCCTTTTCTACTGAAAGTAGCAGCTCCATAGACAGCACAGATTGTAGCAGTACTGAAGGTAAGGGTTTTTTGGTCCTTTGTATTCTTAAAATTTCGGTACTTTATCTGCATATTTTATGCTGTCAAGTCAAGAATGTAAAAATGCTTACAATGTACTTGCAGGAAGCAAGCAATGCTCATCTATTCAAGCTCAGGAAATTCTTGGTTTCAGTTCTTCAAAGAAGTTCCACTACGTTGATGCAGATACAGATTTATCAGATTCTGCTTCTTCAACATCTACTGGCACTACAGCTGGCAGGTCTGCAAATGCATTACCTGTGACAAATCTAAGATCAACCAAGTGGGAAATAGAATATGTGCAGATGATGCTCTGCAATCTGGAATTTATGTTTCATGACTTTGCAGTGGGTCGGGCTTCTGAGATCATTAAGCCTAACCTTTTCAACCAGTTGGAAAGTAGAAAAGATGGACTTGTTAATAATTGTATTGAGGCTAGGCTAGAGCGGAAGGTATTATTTGACTGTGTGAATGAATGTATGGACATAAGATGTAGGCGATATGTTGGTGGTGGCTACGAAACATGGATAAAAGGAGTGACAATGGTGAGAAGAAAAGATTGGCTAGCTGAAGAAGTACTGAAGGAGGTCTCAGCATGGAGAGGCATGGGGGATTGCATGGTGGATGAACTTGTAGACAAGGACATGAGCAGTCAATATGGAAGATGGCTGGACTTTGAAGTTGACGCATTTTCACTTGGAGCTGAGATTGAGGGCCAAATATATAGTAGTCTGCTTGATGAGGTGGTTGCTGACATCTTTTGGTGTTGATGCCTATAGCTGAAGAAATGTACATGGCGATTTTAGGGATGGAAAGAAGTGGGAGATCATACAGTGAATGAGATTGTAGATGCGAGAAAGTTGATGCTTTTGTACTAGGGTTGGAGGTTGAGGGTCGAATATCTTGCAGTTTTCATTCTTTGAGCATGGCTTTTTTTCTCACCTTCAGTACATGTCGAGTCCCCTACCCATGTGTTACTGGGGGGTTCTTGTATTTGTAAGATGTTTAATCTCATTGCTCAAATTATTGCTTCATTTATTAACCTTGTGAAATCAGGGAAATGTTTATAGGATGTTACCAGTGAAATCATTTATAATGAAAGGCTGGAGAAGCCACTTTCAAAGGACTATTATATCTGATTTATTATATCTGATTTAAGCCAAGTGTAGAATTAATACTGTTATCAAAATGTATTTACCTGTCCTTTGTTCAATATTGTGGACTTATAATTGTTTTGCTTCAATTCTAATAACAGTCTCTGCGAAGGAAAAGGCTTTGGGGCCTGCTTGCAAAAGTGGGCTTCTACTACCAAAAAAGGTCGATGTAATAAAACTGGAACTGTGGTTGTATATAAAGAGTATAGTCTATGCTTAGTTCCAACTTCTGGGCTTCACACAAAGGGATGCTGAACAAACTGATCCATGACAATTATTACTTCTGCCATGATATTTATAAGGATGCATCACTAAAATTCTCTTGAGGTTTGTTTGTCTTTAGCTTTTTCATATATTGAAAATAATTAAAAGAAAACGACTCTACTCTATACATCCAATTGCAATCTTATGAATTTATGCATATGATTTTGCCATGCGAGCCTTGAATGTTCGTTAGTATTTTTTTTTTTTTTTTTTGTAATTTTTTTTTTCCTGTGAAACTTCCTGTCCATGCTGTTGAGTTAGCTACCACAACAACCCAGTGGCCCAACCTTGCCCCTTTTCATGGAAAATGATAGCATTTACAAACCATAAATCACTTTTCTGAGAATGAGACAGTAGAGAGCATGGGCTGCTTTGTTTCCCAAATTATAAATGGCCAATCAGAAGAATGCACAAAAACCACCCAAAATTCCCTCAAAAAAAAAAAAAAAAAAAAAAAAAAAGAAGAAGAAGCAAGTCATTAAATTACTAAACTATTGAATCAAATAACAAATATGATACAATTCAATCTCCAATCATTTTAAATTAACTGGAAATTGGCAACCAGTCTTCAAATCAAAGTTCCCAAATTATTACATTGGGGAATAAGAGATACAATTAATAAAATAATTTACCATAAAATTCAGCTCACAACTTCACTCATTATTTAGCTCCATAACCATGAAAGAATCTTATCCCCTTCATCCCATAAATCATTTTGACGATCATCATTAACATTTATACCTCTTATAGTACTGTCCCAATCAAAGCTCAAATTATACCATTCTTCATCAAACCCTGAATTCACAGGTGACCCACAATTATTATAAAAGTCCCCACTTTCTTCTTCTTCTTCTTCTTCTTCTTCTTCTTTGTTAATAGTATGATGATTCCCACTTGGATCCACAGCTTGATGATCAGCTTCCAGAAAATATTTAAGGCGATTTATTTCACTGTCTAGCCATTCATATGGTCCCCAACCTTCAGGTGCATTTAATCTTTCACCACCACCCGGCACATCAAGGTCACTTACAGTAGTAGTAGAATCTTCTAGCTCATTTGTAGGACCCAAACCCATTATTTGTTTACCTTCATTTTCCTGGGTTTCAAGGCTCAAACCCAAATTTTCTTTACTCTCATTTATAATTATAGCTTCTTTGTCTTTGGTTTCAGTACTCTTAGCCTTCCCTATTAACATTAATGTGCTGGTATTCTGGTTTTTCATGGCAGCTGATCGGCTCACTCTACCACCTTTATATTTGCACGGTCCACCTATATTCGCTATATTTATGGTGGTGGCAGCGGCGGTTGTTAGAGATTCATTCTTTGAGAAGCTGTAAATTTTTCTACTCAAATGAGAGTTCCAATAATTCTTTATCTCATTATCAGTTCTTCCTGGTAAATGAGCTGCTATCAAAGACCACCTACAACAACCAAATTGGAGATGTGGCTCAAACGACAAATTTTTAATATAAGAAAATAAATTTAATTGAAAAGTCTTTATTTTATAAAGGTGAATTTGAGTACATAGTTATTCAACTTAGTGGTACTGGTCAAAGTTTTTTTTTTTTTTTTTTTCTCTTAAAAAATAAAAGAGATAAAATGATGGGAAAACTGGACAATATCAGAACTCAGAAGGCACCGCCATAATTTATTATAAAAATGTAACAAACGAGGAGATGAACGCACGTGAAATGGGAAAGAAAAGATGTGGTTTCTAATTTTTTTTTTTTTTTTTTTTTTTCCAAATGACGTGGTTTCTAATTTATAGTTAGATGAACCTGCCTCATAAATGTAATTCTATACGAGCAATACTTTATTATTATTATTATTATAAATTTTATTTAAGGGATGGAGAAAAAGTTAATGGAATTAAAGTTATTTCATTTTCCATAATAAAATTTGATGAGGAATAAAAGTAACTCTGATATTAAATGAGTTTAAAATAGATAAAAGTTTATAAGTCAATTTATCGTCTGGACATGGTCTAAGTCGACTAAAGAAATTCATTTGAATGAGATCCAAGAGTAGAGATGATAATGGGGTGGAGAATCTTCATTCTCTGCGCTGATTTGCCCCGAACGAAATGATAATTTTTCGAATTTTATTTTCAAGGGGTAGAAATGAGAAAAATTTATTCCCCGTTAACGGGGATGGAGTGGAGACTAGGAGTGTATTCCCTACTCCGCGGGGATCCCCATCTTCGTCCCCGTGGAGACCCAATATTATATTTACATAATTATATATATATATATATATATTAGGATTTTTAATTTTTTAATTTATTTTTTGTAATTCTCTCACATCATGATAACTCTAAAAAAAATTATTTAAATACTCTCAAATTTTTATGTATACTAAATTTTTTAATGTTTTATTAAATAAAATTGCAGAACATTTTTAATAAATTATGCATATTTACATTTTAATTTTGTTTGGTTGATCATTTGTATATCTGAATCTGTTAACATTTTCTAAATAAATTTATTCTTATTTTTCAACCATTATTTATAAATTTTATAAATATAAAAAAATATATTAGCAATACTATATATATATTAATAAGTAAATATATATAAGTAATGTATAAAAAAATTAATAAAATATATAAGTAATACTAATAATCAAAATATCTCCAATTATATATACATTGTGAGTTTAAATATAAATAAAGTCTAATTTTTAAATTTTTATATATTAGAATCTACTATCTAAAAGTATCAAAAATTGAATTAAGATAATACAAAAAAAAAAAAAAAATTCAAGTGGGTAACGGGGATCCCTACGGAAACAGGGATGTGGACTAAATTGTCCCCATTTATAAGGCGGGGATAGGGATGGGAATTCCCGGCTAAGGTGGGGATGGGGATGGGGATGAGGATGGGGGATGGTACCCCCGCCCCGCCCCGCCCCATTGCCATCCTTACCCAAGAGAAATGTTTCTCACACTTATTTACCATGAGGTCTTCGCCTTTGCCCTTCGGCTTCGACAGACCATTCCCAGCAGACGTTACTCAGTGCCAATGTTAGTATGAGGATGTCAGAATATGCACGCTTCTAGGCGACGCACCCCTTCACCTGACAAACTTTCTCTCTCTGCTCACATCTCACTAGCTACCAGAAGAGTACAAACATCTTACTCTGCTTCACTACTGATAGTAGACTAGTACCAACCCATGGCAGGGAAAAGACAAAACATGCCTCCTCACCCACTAAGCCATAGTCACTTGTGCCTAACAACTGAGACATACAAAAGGAAGAGAATCATAACAAATTTATGTAGATTGAACTCTACATCTCTATCATCTCATTTTTTCCATTAAAAAGCTCTTAAAGCCCAAAGAACAAAAATTTCCTTCCCTCCAGCTATCACCAGCAAAAGCTCTATACTAATTTGAGTTTCGGAAGTTCTTTACTAGACACAAGACCTGACTCCTCCTGACCATTTCATTTCTCTTGCAAACATCAAGTTTTCAGGCCTAATAAAAAAGATCTAGTTCAATACTTTTCATTTGATCTAGTTCTGATCAAAATTAAAAATATTATTCTCTAAATCAACAATAAAGAAAATCTCAAATATTTGTTTTGATGTATCATAAATTCTTAAAATAGTCGTATAATCAAGATTTAAATTCTTAATATTCCAAATTATAAGGTAAATCTCTATTACTAGAAGATCAACCCAATGATTAGACGTTAATTGTTAAGAAAATATTAAAATTGTATATTTTTGTTGCAGGGTCGGTTCTTTAGTCTAGAATTAGATTAGTTGGTAAGTCGTGTCGTGTTTGTACTCTTTTCCCATAAAGCAATGCATGTCACTTCATTAAGCTAAAGCTTCATGTTTTTCAAGTCATCGTGCTAGTTGCAATGGGACCTATTGCTTTAAATTGAAAGTAATTGATTACCATTCTAGTTATGAAATTTAAATTTTTATGTACTGATTTAATTAATTAGGGAGCTCAATAGCATACACACATTATGATTTAATTAATTAGGTAGCTTCATAACGTACGGACATTATATCATTTAATCGAAATACTCTTTCATTCAGCATTTTACATAATAATTACACTTTACAAAAAATTATAATGGTAAGAAAAAATTATTTAATCTATTTATTATTTATTTCATTAATTTGATTGGATTTAAATTTTAGTGTTATTATATCAAAATTTATTGGTGACTATTATAATTTCGAAAAAGATTTAGTTATATAAAATACTACCTAGTATACACCCATTAAATGTCATAGTAATATATAGTAGTGTGTAAGATCAGAAGATGAGAATTTGGCAAAAAAAAAGATGAGAAGATGAGAAGATGATAGATATGTGTATATGTACCTATTACCAAAAGCTGTGTGCAACTTAACAATGGTTTCTTCCTCTTCTTTAGTGATGTTCCCTCTCTTCAAGTCAGCTCTTAAGTAATTTATCCATCTCAGTCTACAACTCTTACCACACCTTAATAACCCTATTTCAAAAAAAAAAAAAAAAATTCTCATTATAATATATAGTTATGATTGAATGAAAATGTGAAATAATTAAAGATTAAAATTTAACCTGCATTTTCTGGGCAAAAAAAAAAAAAAAAATTTAACCTGCATTCTTGGGTAGTGATCTCCAAGAACCTTCTCCATTAGCAAGAATGTATTTGGTCAAGATTTCATCTTCTTCAGCAGTCCATCTTCCTCTTTTTAATCCCACTTTCTCACAACATGGAGCTCTTACCATCTTTTTTTTTATTTTTTTATTTTTTTTTTAGCTTTCTCTCTCACTTGATCTCTTGGACATTTGTTTTGACTTTTGAATTTTGATGGAGAGAGACAAGTCTAAGACAGAACCGACGATTGTGTAGGTTTCTGGAATCTGTTTGTACCTTTGGGTTGGGTATATAACAGTTGGTAACCTGAGAAATGATGGTTCTGATTTAGACATGCAATCGGTGATACAATGTGCCACGTGTACAAATTAAGGTCTCATAGTTTTATTTTATGTAACATTTTTATTTCTCCGTCATAGTTTTATTTTAAGGAGAAAGTGAAAATATAATTTTAGCATTTAGTTATAAGTATATATCAACACTTAATATTTTTTAAAGTATAAATATGTTCCTAATATTATAAAAATGAAAGCTCTCCAATTATTAATTTTTTCACCTATATGTTTTATGTAAATTTTTAAAATTTTCTTATCTATTTGTATTTTGTATGCTTAATTTTTAATATATAAAATCTCTTATGATATTTTGAAAAAATAATATAATTTTTTTTTAAAAAAACTTTATTGTGAAAATGTTTACTATTTTATTTTCTATAGTTATCGACTCTACTTACATAGTATCCCATGTAATGATGTAAACATGCTCGTCATGGACTCTAATTTGTCAAATATATATACGGATTGGAAGTATCAAATCTTTAAAAAATTAGGCATTTTTTTTAAATTTAGGGTTGACCCATTGGTCTAATTGTATGTGATGGCCTGTGCGAAGTTTCTTATTAAATTGATAGCTAATCATTAATCAGAGTCAGGTTGGCGTATTTGGGATCGTCCTCCTCCAGCTACACTTGACATTGTAGCTAGTTTCTTTTTATTTCTTACTGTCAGTCTTTCTTCTTTAGTCATTAATTATCCAAAAAAATGGCGAATTGAAAAACACTTCTATATAGCTATATTTCCCCTGTTTGGAGAATGCATATCCACCTCTAAGGTTGGAATTACTCTTGTCTGCATATTTATCCTTCAATGAATGAATTCAACTTTGATTTGGCAAAAAAAAAACAAGGGCTAGGTCACCCTTGCCCTTGTTTGCCTATTGGCTATTTAATAGGGCCGGCTCTAACTAATTGGGAGCCTTAGACCAACTCTTTTTTTTTTTTTTTTTTTTTTTAGGCTTTCTAATATTAAACAACATCAATTTTTATAAAAATATCAAATAGCTCAAAATTCAATAATTTTTAATAATATCTTCAATTTTAACAATTATCAATAAGATCTAAAAAAATTAGCAAAAAAAATATCTATTTATTTCCATAAGAATATTAACTAACTTTGGCTTCCATAAATTTCACATCTTGAGATATTCTAAACCTTAATTAGCCACAACTATTTTTTTTAGATTATTCAAGCCAATAAATCAATAAAAATAAATCAAAAATAAATTCGATTTAAAAAAAAAAAGAACAATAATAATTAAAAATAAAATAATTAGAATGATAGAATCTAGAAAGTTGACTAGTAGTTGAGATGAGTATAATGATGGCAATGAATTTGGTAAGAATAATTTTCTTTTTAGAGAAGAGAGAATTTTTTTTTTTGAAAATATTGTTGATTCAATGTGTATTGATTTTAAGGTAATGAACTTTTAAATAGATTTTAATAGAATACTAAAAGCTGTTTCTCAAATCAAACCTTAACAATTTTAATTGAAAAGGGAAAGTATTGAATTTTTTCTTTTTAAATAGTAGTAATAGAATAAAGAAGTAAAAACATTTATAACATTAAAATAATTATTATACTCTCTCCATTCTATTTTGTTTAGGACATTTCTTTTTTGAGATATCCTAAAAAGTATGTCTCATTTTTATTTTTAATATTTTTTTTTACTCTTTATACCTATTTTGTCTTTGGATGTTAATTCAACTTTTTCAATAAAGTTTATAGAAAATTATATTTAATAAAAAGTATAAAAAGAAAAATAACATACTATTTAATGCACTTTGAAATTTTATGAAAAAAAAAAAAATTCCAAATAAAATTGGACAAAGGGAGTACCATAAAAATATATCTTAATTTTAAGGTGAAGATTATCAAATATAAAAAGATAATTATGAATGAGAATAATAATAAAGTAAAGCTTAAAGTTATGTTTTCCTATAATATATACGGAACTTGAAATAATTTTAAAGCTTAAAATTATGTTTTCCTATAATATATACGGAATTTGAAATAATTTTTTAAAATCTTTAAAAAATTATTAATTATATTAATTATTAAATAAATTTCAAAAAATTAGGACTTTTTAAGTATGGGGCTTTAAACGATTGTTTAGTTTGCCTAATGCTAAAATCGCCAGTAGCTATCGTAGATACGTAAATATGTTTGAATTTACCCTATGAACATAGTTGCTAATTAACTATAAAGAAAGAACATTAAAGACATAATCTACGTAATTGAGATAAAATTTATGATAATTTTAATGAAATCATATGTTTTTGTGTGAAATATCTATGTTTTACATTAAATACAAAACCATATGTTTTTAATGAAATCATAGTTGGGTTGCTAATGTTTGTACATAATTGTCATAATTTGCATTTTTAAAAAAATTAATAATCGAAATTTGATAAACCGACCAGACCTCTCACCCACCAATGCAAGTACAAAGTAGGAGTGTAGTGTACCCACCCCACTCCACTTGTTCGTTGTCTTTTGGCAGTTGTATTTGTTGAGAAATTAATGTCAATAATGAAACAGTTGGATTCTGTGTGTTTGAGGTTGAAGGCTCACGTGCTAGGTCGGCTTACTATAGATGCCATAAAACGCTGCGAATGGTCCACCAACACACATTATAAGCTTCCATTGATCTTTCTTCTTCTTGTTAAATGTTCTTTTTTGTCCATTCTTTCCCACAGACCACTATAAAAATTTTGAAGTTTGACTATCATTATTCATTCCCCAGTTGCTCATCCTTCAATTTAATTAAAAGAAATTGTTTTCAGTTAAGCCTTCAAAAATATATATTCACAGCCAGGACTCACTTTTTAACCCAAAAAAAAAAAGTTGATTGTTTTATACATTGAAAATTTTTACATCAAAATGCAGAGAAAATTGTCAAAATTTGAATATGCAATCTCCTACATTATAATACAAGAGTTAAACACCATTGTATAACCCTGAAAGCTTTTTAAAGTTGAGATTTTTCCATTAGGGATTCTTTGCCGTACATGCAATTACTCAATGAGAGGAGAACCCGTGGTGTGCATCTCTTTTTCTTCAGCAACAATAAAAGATAATACATCTCGCAACGCTAAATTCATTCACGTACAAGATAAGAACGTTGCTTACGTTTCACACTTACCAGTCATCACATTCACAAGACTAAGATCTGCAATCTCCTATAAAACGCCATATTACAATTCGTTTTATATGAACCAGCATAACTCAATTCATCCATACAGTAACTTTACTTTCACGCTCTGTCTGGTGAAGTTCAATATAATTTATCTGTTATATGCGATACTCCATCTGCTGATTCAATACATACCCTGCAAATCTATAATATAATGGAAATAAGGGTCACCAGTACTTAAAGGCCTCTACACTTGGTTAGCAACTTTGAGCATGGCAACTGCAATAGGAACGTCATAATCATTCCTCACATCATCTTCATGACAAAGCAAAGGTGGTCCTGGTTTACAGCAGGACCTACTCAAACACCCCACCCCTAAACACTACAATAAAATGTGAATAACCAACATTCTATAAATCACAATATGAATCATTTAAAAAAAATAAACATATCCGTTATGTAGTGGATCTCTTAGCAATTACAACCCAACCCAAGAAGTAATAAGTACTTGGGCATGGCCTTGAAAACGTCCTCATTACTCACTGTAACATTAATATGCATACACAGATCGAATACAAGTAGACTGATTCAGGTTTCCTGTTTTATATCAACACTGCCTCACATCTCATCATCTTAGATAAGATAAGAGAACACACTTGACATCAAATAACATCAAGATGCTATTTACTCATCATATCTCAAAATTACATCCAATGTTACAGTTCCAAGTGCTACTTGGATAATTTCCAACCCTCCTTTTATCAAGGGGAAGCTAGCTGTACACCACCTATATTCAGAAGCAAAATGGCTTCGACCAAATACCAAATCGTCATTTTCCTTCTTCTTCATTTTTTTTATTTATTTATTTTTTTTTTTGCATAGGTCCTCAACGTGAGAGTACAACTAACAAAGGCTAGCCAGTTCTCAGAGTCAAAATTTTTTTTAAAAAAAATAACATGCTATATTCTTGTCAAATTTCTATTCAGGAAATCCATTGAATTTACATGATGAGATATATACTTTGAGAAAATTATTTCTTGCTAAAAATTTGCAATCTCACCGAAGATCAACAACATCAAACTTTAATTTGGAATTCATATAGACGTGAGAACAGTGCTCGTAAATTGGGCTTCCATCCAAAGGCTCCTCATGGGGATGAAAACCCCTCTGCTGGCAATTCCGAATCACAGACACACCACTTGGATCAGACAAGTGAAATATGCCTTGTGGGCTGCATTTGTGGAATAGATGTTAGAATGCTAACAAGTACAATGAAAATATTCCTCGGAAGGATCTAGTCTTTTTGGCAATACAAATTTTTTTTATTTTTATCCCCCAAAGAAATTTCCATGCTTTTATAAAATGTTACTGACATCAAACTCAAAAAAGTAATTGATCCAGTTCCCTTCAATCCATGAGTTTAGACTTATCTTTTTGACATAACCAGATGGACAATTGAACTGGGTGATTTTACTGACAAAAGTAGTTTTTATCATTTCCTACAAATTGAAGCTAATGAAATAACCAATTGGGCAAAAATGAAAACTACCTTGATGTATCAGTCGGGGCCATGACAATTGCAATTGCTTCAGGTAGCATGATCTGAAAGCAGGGCATAAAAAGGTCTTTCAGCCATATGTAATATTGCAATATGATAAGACTAGAGGAAACATAAGAACAAATAAATATTGAACAAATAAAGGGAAATATTGCAATATGATATCTTTGCTAGTGCCAAGATATCACTAATGCATATTGAACAGTTGATGTGATACCATGGTGATATTATTTGCAACCAATTGCATTCATTGAAAAAGAAAATAGATGGGGGAAAAAAAAAAACTCCACTGTACACAATCTGGAAAATCAGCATGAATTAATGGTCAAGTATCAGATAAACAAGAAGGGATAAATTGAACTTCATGCTTTCTAAATAATAACTATGTGGAATTGACAGTAAATATTGTTGGATCAAAGAAAACACACGGTGCATGCTCACAGAAAAACACCAGAAATGTATCATTAAGAACTCCAAAAAAATGCAAATTTTAGTACATGCAATAAGAAAAGAAACAGTTAATTACTAGCTATTGTTACCTGGTATGAGTAATGAGTGTGCAGATCAACAGATGACATAAAACAGGTCTGTGATGGGTGTGTCTGAAAAACACATGCAAGAACAAATAATAAGTTAACATATAACCATAAAAACATATGCTGCTAAAAGAAGAAGATGTTATTGTATATAAAAACAAAAAAGGTATCAAGGAAACAACGAGATTTGGATTTGCTAACTATTAGGATAGAGAATAAAACACCATAACAAGCAATATGCCCAAATTAATAGAAGATTTCATAATTGCAGGCTACCTATTGAGATACTTACATGAATCCACCCAAGAGGAAAAAGTGCCAGTTTGTCTTGAACTTCAAATATTTCTTCTTCATTCAATGTCTGACACTGAACATTAAAAATGGTTTTTTAAAAAAAACAGAATTAACAGAACATGGATACAGGTAAAAATGAAATTGCCAACATGTAATGGATGATGGGAGTTAATCAGATTAATCACAAAGTTTCTTGCACCATTTAGTCATTCAATCATATGAAGTTGGACTACACAACATAATATATTTAGTGTTTGGAGATACTTAAGTTTTAGCTCAAAACAAGAGAGCCTGAAGGAGGTGGTAATAAAATCCTTGGCCTACAATTTTAGTTTGTTGTAGAGCTATGGTTATGTTATTGTGGCATTGATGCTAATGCAAAAAGTAATGAATAATGAGTTTATTCCCAGTGGAGAGGCAATAGTTGCATGCATACACACATGCAAGTAATAGATATCAAAATGCAGAAAAGTGGGTACACCTCTCTAAAAGACAATAGAAAGGTGCCTTTGGATACAATCTAAAATCTAATGCCTCTTAAATCCCATCTAGTATTAATGCATTCCATGACTCAAAAATTATATTCATCTGAAAATTTTCTTCCAAGGACATGAAGCCCATGAACAAGGAGGAAGCTGCATTAAGTAATGATAAAAACATGGAACTTAAAATGAGAAACAACACAAAATATATTTCTTAAGAAGAAATTGTTGTCATACCGAATCTGAAGTTGCCTCTTGCTTTGGGATTATAAGTGTAGTGATGTGGAAAACCCTGTTTTTCTACACCACATAAAGTAAAAGATATAAGGAGCCATGTTCAACGGCTCACTCAGAAAACAAGAAGATGCATTTTCTTTTAATAAGAAATGTCTTTTTTTTCCTAGTAAGAATTTTGTTTCTCTTACCAGTGAACCAGCAAGAACGCCGCATGTTTCTAAATTTTTCTGTGTGTTTGCACGGGCTAATCTCAAGAAATCTTCCATTAGATTCACAGGCTGCAATGATTGTTAAAAGGGTCATAAGAAACTGGCATCAATTTAGAGCATAAAACCATCAAAGCAAACTGATAAAATTGTCATGATGACCAAATGCCACTAAAAAGAAAACAACAAAAAGTAAAAACACATATTCTCAAAAGCATGAAAAACAGCATATGACACCTACAACATGTAAATGTTGATATGAATTTGAGCTTGGAATCCCATCCTGAGAAGGTTTTGCTGGCCCAGGTCTTGGATCTGCAACTTTGGATGGAGGAATTGGAGAAAGGTCCTGCACTTGAGCAAGAACAGGAGGTGGGGAGGGTTGCCTAATACCAACAAACTGGAAAGGATCTTCCCTTGCTTCATTAATTAGTGCAGGGCATGACTCTTCCGCAGGACTTGACCATCTCCCATCATCTAAGGAGAGCACAGATTGCATCGTTGAGCCAAGCCCCCCAGAATCACTATCTTTCACAGCCAAAGTGCCATATTGTCCAGCCTGATCCAGGCTATCATACCATAGATGACATAAATAGAAACAGTATAATCAAGCACCATTTAGTGAAAGAAACTTAGAAAGTATCAAGGAATGCAGTCAATAACTGAATTTCTTTACAACATAATAAAAAATAAAGCCAAAACATAAAGAAATTAAGAAAGGGCACAAAAAAACTAGTCTCATAACAGCACTCACCTAGAATTTTCATCAGAGGTTAATTCAGTATAACTCGGATACTGAACCTGTATTGAACAATTTAATGGATCACTTTGCATGGTTTATTGCACAAAAGAGAACATATACATACACAAAATAAGAGAGAAGGATAGAGGGGAAAAAAGCTAAAAGACAACAACCAGCCAACAATTTTACCTTTATTTCTGTGCTAGGTCCCATCCATTGTCCCCGAAGACCATTAGGGCCTAAGAATGAGTGTCTGGACAAAGTCTCTTGCTTGGGAAGCGGTAAACTAATAGATCTGCACATATTAAGAAATTAATGTGTCATTCTAACAGGACCTTGCCTGCTAAAGAAAATATGTTGTGAACTGTTCATGGATACAGCTGCCATCATAAACGGCAGTATATAACCTAACTTTTAAAAGGGATAATGACATTTTGAGCTGTTAAACTGTTTAGGATCTTCTATTTGAGTGTTTCAACTTGTTTTTTGTGCAATTGGTGACTGAATAAAGGGATAATGAAATATTCAATCAAGAGCCTCTGCACTATTTCAGGAACTGGATGTATCAGAATTTATTAAAATAATATAAAATGAGCATTCTCAAAGCTGTATTTATAAATTTTCAATGAGAAAAAATGAATATTTTTAATCCATATGAGAGGCAAATGTTTAAAAGATTAATGAAGACTGTATGTCAGCTGATGTGGCAAGTGCAGCCAAATTTTATTTTATTCAAATCTATTTTGGCACTTTAGGTCACTGAAGAAGTATTAAAACAATTTATCTTTTATTTCCTACTCAAACACCCTATTGCACAACCAAAAGAAAAATCACCCATACTGAAAATTGTCATTATCCAATTTTTAAAAGTTGTTCTTAGAACATGGCATATAAAAGGGGACCAAAAAAAAAAAGGCAACAGGAGATGAACCAAGGGGGATAAAGAACAAAGCAAAATTGGAGGAAACTAGAGCCATCAGGCAAGAACCATTAGTATATAGTTTAGTGACTGTATAAAGATCAATCTTTAAAGAGACAAAACAAAGATATAGCGGGCAAATCAAGGAACCAATAATCTAAGAGGATACTTTAGGCTTTCTATGCAATGCAATAAAAAAACATAATCATTATTCTAGATAGAATCTATATCACAAGCCAGGAATTAGTAAAGTGGTGCACTACATCTCGTACTGTCTTTGCACTAGTACTCTCTTAGTACTAATATTTCTCATATGGCTTTGAAGTTTTAACAGCTTATGAAATTTACATTAAAAGGTTGCTCTTAGGCTATATGAGATGGTTAGAGCTTCTGCAACTGGCCAAATTGACTGATGAAGCAGGAAGTTTGTCATAAGGCAAATAAAAATTTTCATCTCACATGAAAAGGAATCTGCTAAAGTCTAAAGTAAGGCACATGTTGGCAGGAAACAAAGTGGATTATAGAAAATTGAGGAGATCCCAATTTCTAAAACATAGCATCATTGTTAGAATAGGTGATTGAGCTGGTTCTAAAACGGGTTCATACCAAGTAAATTTGGTCAGATCCATAGAATTCAATCACCATGGAATTCAACTTGACAGATGCAGGAAAACTACTTTCAATTTAAGGGACAAGTAAATAATTTATACAGTTATCATAAGTTTACTATTTAATCTCTCAATGAACTGTTCACAGCTGAAGAGTTGAGTATTGAAACAGATAATATCTCAGCATGGGCCTTTTCAAATTGTAAAATATATATATATATATATATATATATATATATATATATATATATATATTCTAAGGAAATGAAATTCACTTGAAATATCATACAGAGTTGTGTCTCACCATCTCCTATTCACTTGCCACAGGCTAACAGTTAAATAAACTAGAGATTAAAAATATTCCCTAATACTTTGCATTCAACAGGAACTGGTTCTCATTTACAAAGAAGAAATCATAAACAGGTATTAACAGTATTCTTGGAGTAATATACTCACAGCTTTTGCAACTGCTTGTCAATTTGTGAGGAATTTGAAGATGAAACCAGAGTATGGTTGTTATCATATTTCGAGGAAGACTGAGGTGCCACACCAGAGGTCTAAAACCACAGGAACAAAATTAAAATAACAAATAAGAGTTATTGATAAAGAACTTACTAACAAAACTTTCCACAAGGTTGGTAAAAATAAACATTCATGAACACAAAACCAGTTGAATGAGATGCCATGCTCATATCAAATGGGAGGTTGTTTAAGTTAATACCCGCTTAGCATTGATGCTCGAGTAAGACATTTTATTAATAGAGTGGCATTCTGAAGAAGATGGCTCAGAACTATATGAATTCCTTTCAGGGCCATCAAGTTCATGAATATGAGGTATTGCATAAGCTTTGTTAAGCTCCTTCAATATACGTTGGAATTCTGGCTTCAAAGCTTCGAGCTCATCTAATACAGCAAACAATCTCTGCAACAACAAAGAGCCAACTAACAATCTCAAGCTCACCACATTTCAGTTAACTCAAAGATGAAAGAAGAATAAATTCTCACCTTCTTATAAGCTACTCTTTCCTTTGGAAGCAAAACCTGATAATCTCGGTGAAACGGAATAGTTTCAGACACCAAACTGAGACAAAAAAAAAAAAAAAAGGCGAATAAAGATTACAAAATCAAATCGGCAACATGAAAATAAATAAACCAGCAACAAAATATCGTTTAATTACCTTGAAAACCTAAGAAGTATTACATACAAATCTACAATATTCCTCTCCTCACGGTGTATATTCGCCTGCACGAGATTAAATGAAATCAAAAGACAAATTTCTCATTACTCACACACAACATTTAGAAATCCTAATTAACATTTCATAAATCCATTACCAAACTGAGAAATAAAATCTAAACCAATTTATTTAATTAAGAAAAATGCAATTACTGAATTATTTTAGAAGAAAATGAGCCAACCTGTCTGAGGAGATTATCGGCGATTCTATAATAGTAACGGAGAGGAATCCGATTATCGACCTCGACTTTTCGAGCAATTTTATTGACGTTGATCTTCATCTTCTTCACCGACGATTAATTCCGATGCGTTTTCCAGAAGATGCCACGTGTCTGACCTCCCTAAAGAGCGCGGTTTCTGAGAAGGAAGGAAGGAAGGAGGTATCAATGTCTCAACGTGCGAGTTAAGGAAAGGAAAGCTCGTCGTTTTGATTTTGAAGAGTAAGAAAGCTTCTGTTAGTTTTTATGTCGACATAGAGAGTTTCTTGAGAGTTTGATTAGATACGGTAGCGATCACTTTAACTAATGCCGTGGCTTTTTGTTATTTGGCGTCTCTGGAGTCGAGAGAGAGAGAGAAACACAAAGTCAATCTCTTGTGGTTGTGGGTCCAACACTTTTTTTTTTTTTTTTTTGTTTGAAGGAAACACATTTTGTTTTCTAAAGTGTCGATAATGAATAATTTTTTTCTTAAATTCATTTTGAAATAACTCATATAAATTGTTTCTGTAATATATTTAAAAAAATTACCTAAACCTTTATAATTACGCAAAAAAAAAAAAAAAAAAAAAACCTTTATTTTGAATCTTGCGTAAATCATTTTGTATATTACTATTATTATTATTATTATTACTGCAGCAAAAATAAATAAGTTTTCCTTTTTGAGAAATAGATAAATAAATTTTTATTATTATGAAGCTCATTTCAAAAGAAAATTTTTTAAATTAGAGGGGAGGGTTAGTCTATTTAGTTAAAATTTACATAAATATCAATGAGATTATAACATTGTTATAGTTAAAAATTAAAATAAACAAAGGGATTGTTTAGTTTACTTTTGAATCGAAATTCAAATTCAAATGTATGTTTAAAATTTTATAATTTTATTTCAAGTTTATATTTTAAATAATTAAATAAAATTTATTGATTAGATTAATAATTATATTTAAAAATATATATATCATATCAATTTAAATTATAATTATTCAAATGTTAAAAAAAAAAATAGATTAGTGATCTAAACATGCTCAAAGTCTCATTTGAATTAATGTAATGGTTTGTGTATTTGTTAATAGTTAATACAAGAAAATTTAAAAACATTGTCAATAAAACTCTAATAATAATATTCTAGCTTCACCTTGTTTAATTGTTAGAAAATTTTGCTGGAATGATTTTTTTAAGGTGGAATCTAAGGAATGCAGAGTAAATTTGCTGGAAAATTAAGTTTAAACTACAAAAAAAAAAAAAAAAAAAAAAAAAAAACTACAACAAAAAGTTATCAGATTCAATTTTACTCTACAACTACATGCAGTCCCTAGTGGTTATTTGACAAATCATGGTGTGACAATAGGAGAGTGGCATAAAGAAGCTGATTCCAGGAATCTGGAACACCAGGGAGACACCAATGGCTGCAATCTTGAATCATCCCCTCACTTCTTCTGATCTCAGGTTGCCGATAAATGGAAGGATGCCCATCTTTTCTGTATTCTGTCATTTTGGTAATATTGAGATAAAAAACTGGTGTCTTCATTTCTGATATAACAGATTCAAGAATGCTCATCATCCATGGATATGGTGCAAGGTCAGTTCCATTTGTCAAAGGCTGCTTCTCACCATCACAATGCCCACCTGAATTCCATTGCCCTTTCCTGCAAATACCCACAAAACAAGATTCAGTAAGCCTAAAATAGAATATCAGATCTTGCTATAAGAACTAATGAATAGCAGAAGTAATTACAACTAATATTCTTTTGTTTACCTATAGTGAGAAGCTGAGTATCCGCGGAAGAATACCCTAGTACGACTACTGTCAATATTAGTATCAACCCATTGTGCCCATGTCCCCAATGCTTTAGTATATGCTTCCGTCACTTGCAGGTTGTTATAGACATGATTGCCTTCTTGGAAGTAATCTTTGCTGAAATAACAAATGATTAAGGATAGTGATGATTAAAAAAAGGCATATAATTAATTATTAATTCTATCTTTACAAGAATTTGAAAGCAGAATTTACCCCTTGTAAGTCTTTTGGTGAGTCCACCAGTGACCTGTGTTGAAGATAATTATATCAGCATCATGGTACTTGGTGGAAGTACCTTGGATCATGTCAAGCCTCAATGTTTCTTTTCTAGTACCATTCTTGTCTGAGGTTTTCCATTCTTGAACAAGGAATGGTGATTTAACAAAATCTATTGAGCAGTTATAATCCTACATTATCATTGCAAAAACACAGTTAAATTTTAGTAAAATCCCCTGTTCTTTAATCCATATTAAAGCCTCAATTATGCAGATTATTAGAACTAAGAAAGAAGATTAAGCAAACAGAAACATGTGAATTACATGGTACAAACAAAAGGTAACTAACAGAGATAATCAAGGCCTGAAAATAACTTGGAACTCACTGTGAATTTAAAAGAGTAGAACCCCTGTGTCCTCGACTCTCTTCTATCAGAAATTTCAAAGATTCTGCTTTTGTTCTTCAATGATTCTCTCAATGAACAGACCAAAGATTCCCACATGTTTCTATTCAATGAATCTCCCACAAACACCAATCTCTTCTCTTTCAACATCTCCAACATCTTTCTCCCATCAAACCTGCACAATTCAAAGCAAGAAATAACTAAAACTCCCAAAATTAACTGAAAAGGAAAATTGAATAAAAAGGAATCAATTTTAGACCTTGGAATTCGGCACCCATTTGGTTTCCATTGGTATCCAAGATAACCCAAATCAGGCCTTCCATTCTTGAAGCAATTAAAAGCATCATCGATAAATGGGCAAGACCCAGGTGGGTAAATTGGATCAGAATCATCAACAACAACCCAATTACCATTAAAGATATCACAAGAACTAAGCCCTGAATTGACATCAGTTTCTTCTTTTCTTGAATTCCTTCGAGTTTTTTCCATTGCAGTGACAGAGGAGAGGGTGCAGTTATCGCGCATGTCAGAGACCAGACATGTGTTCGATGATTTGATTGAAGAGAAAGGAGAGATGTAGAGTGCCGCAAAGAAAAAGCGAGAAGCAAGAGCAGAGGCGGAGAAGGATGGAGAGTTGTTAGTTAGTGAAGTGGAGAGGAAAAGAAGGGAGAGAAGGAGAAGAGAAGTGGCTAAAATATGGGTTCTTGATCTTGAGAAAGGGCATGAGAGAGTCGTTGAGATGTTCAAGAAAGTGATGAAAAGGTTCTTGAAAGGTGCCATCGGAAGATTCAAGGGGGAAAAAAAAGAGAGAGAAATTGAAAGCAAGGGGTCTCTGGTTTGATATATGGTTTTGTGGCCGTTTCTGTTTTGGAGGGAAAAAGCAGTTTCTGTAATGAGTTTATCCGATTTGATGAGAAATGTTTTATGGGTCCTTTTTGCGATCAAATGAGGTCCAATAACAATTGTCCCTTGCCAATTTCACCATATTTGATATTAGAAAATTTTCATTTATATAAAATAATAACTCAAGCTGTTTTGCCCGCAAAGTGGTCAGTTTATCAGAGAAATTATGTTTCAATTTCTAAAATTATTGATTTATTAATAATAACTGATTAAGTTGTCATTTATAGTTTATATTTTTTTCGTATTAATTTTTTCTGTAAAATTCGAACTCTAACCTTCACTTTTAAAATAATTTTACCTTACCATCAGATTAAGACACTAGTTAACTTTATTTTTATATTATTATATACAAAAATATTTTTTTATTTATCTATTAAAATAAAATTTATTTTTTATTTATTTTTTAATTTTGGATTAATATATAAATTAAACTTTATTGAAATAAAATTGTACTAATTTTAATTTGGTGTTTATGTGAGATTATATATATATATATATATATATATATATATATATATATATATATATATATATATATATATATATATATATATATATTTTATGA